>JAQZBX010097173.1:0-11725 GCA_029593785.1 Cabassous unicinctus
ACAATAATATTAGTACAGTCAAGTTTCTAGTATTAACCTGAATTGAAAGGCAATTGAATTGCAGGCAAAAGGAGAAAGTCCTATCCAGCAAGTAGGGCATGTGGTCCAACAATTAGATGAACAGAAACAGGAATATGGTACAGAAAAGTAGAAAGCATGTGAGGGCCCAATATGGAGCAACAGAACTGAGTGGTCATGTTTTTGTTTTGATTGTCCCTCCCATGGTAACAGTACAACAATTTTCCTTAGAGGAATTATGGTAGTTAGCCAACAAGCCAACAATTCTCATTTGTGCATGTTCCTCTTTACCTCAAGAGGTGGAGTCTCTGAGCTGGTCTTATAACTTGTTTTGACCAACAGAAAGTGGTAGAAGGGATGTTATGCTACTTCTGGTCCATGCTTTACTGAGACTGGCAACTTTTGCCTCTTCCTTCTTGGAGCTCAGCCACCATGCCGGAAGGAAGTCCACGCCATACTACTGAATGATTGGAGAATACATGGAGAGGGTCACTAGAATGTGAGGCCATTTTGGACATCCTGGCCCTAGCCAAGTTCACAGCTGAATGCAGCCATACAAGAGTCTCCAGTTGAGTCTCAACCAACCCAGAGAATCATGAGGAATAACAAATTCTTGTTGTAAGCAACCAAATGTGGAATGGTGGTTTGCTTTGCAGCAATAGATAACTGTTACAGGAGCCAATTCCCTAACTCTTAATTTATGTGTACGGGTTTACACATGATCCATTCCTGACAAATCATCATTTTCTATGACTCTGGGCACAGAAATTGGTACAGTATCTGCACTTGACTCAAATTGGTCAAATCAGATTCAATTACATGACTTTTGGTCCTAGACCTGGAGCTTCTAGAGCCATCTTGCCACTAGTTGGGGAGAGCTTGGCTGATAATAAAGCCAACTCAGATGAAAACATTGCTGAGAAGATCCCGTTTGATTACTTAATCTAGTCAGACCTAAATCTATGTTAATCTTTGGTCTTTTTAGTTACATGAGCCCATACATTTCCTTTGTTAATTAAGTCAGTGCGAGCTATGTTTCTATCGCTTGTAACTGAAAGAATTTTGACTAATACAGGGACTCTGGCAGGTGAATAAAGGACAGTAATAGGGAATCTAGAAATAAGAGGCAGCTTGGAATTCCAGATAGGTGAAGCCGGAATCAGAAAAAATACTTGGTCTTCTGTAATAAGACTCCAGGCCCCAAGATTGCTGTTTAAGTATGCGTGGGTTGTATCCTACCAAGGGTCCCTTGCTGAGGGCTAAGGTTAGGGCTGAAATCCAGCACTAGCTCCAAGTACATGCTGATGCAGGACTTGTCTATTCAGAGTAAAGAGTGCCTTCTTTTTACTAATTCACAAAAAGGCGTTATTTAGGCTAGCTGAAGCCTCACCTGTACTTGGGAGCCACAGGACAAGGACTAGGTATGGTCCAGGTCTTACTGAAAACTAGGAAGCCACACAGTTTACTAAGTAACTGTTTTCAACAGAAAAGGAGCAGAGAAGAACCATCTCCACTGATTGTGCCCAAGTTGCAGATTTCAGGAGCAGAACAAATTACTGTTGTTTTCAGCCACTGCATTTTGGAGTTATTTGTTACACAGCAGTAGGTAAATAGAGTATGGGAAGAGAGGAGAGGGTTAAGGGTTGGGATGCAGCATCGGCCAGGACTGGAGCTGCTACATATGGCTACACACTTTGTGCACTGCCCTATTCCTGAGGGCACAATTCATTTAGTTTATGGTGTGAATGGCCCTGGAGTTGTGCAACAAGGTGACTTGAGCAGGGCTTAATTTTTAGTACAAGTAATCAGGTCTTCTGTTTTCCATTATACAGATGGCCTTTATCTTCACACATTTTTTTTGCATGAAAGTCCTTTATTCATTCAGGTACCAGTTCTCAAAGAGGTGGGTGGAGGGCAAGCTAGTGGTATAGGTTGGAAACTTCCACAGGTGAATCTTAATTGCTCCCTCCAGTTGAGAACTACAGTAAATTATGGACAGTGTTCTCTTCACTCTGATTGCATTTAATTCATTGCATACCTATGTCTCTCCGCCTGTTGCCAGAGTTGGATGAGAGTGAAGCAATTTAGGTGCCTCGGATGTAACATTTAAGGAGATACTCTTGGGTTTGTGCATCTTTATACAGAATTATGTGTCTTTTTCAATGTGGTGGTCTCTTACTTTCACAAATGTCATCCCTACACAGCTGAGAACATGG
This sequence comes from Cabassous unicinctus, assembly GCA_029593785.1. Lineage (NCBI taxonomy): Eukaryota > Metazoa > Chordata > Mammalia > Cingulata > Chlamyphoridae > Cabassous > Cabassous unicinctus. The sequence continues at coordinate 2,235 of JAQZBX010097173.1, forward strand.
AATCCACTTCCTGGGGCTTCCAGGTCTTTTCTGGATCAGTTGAGCTAGTGACACAACATATATTTGTGCCAATGCATGCAAATGGGAATGTTGTATAGTTCAACCATGTGGCATGCAAACAAAAGCATTACGTATTCCCAGTAATTTCCTTTTGGGTACATTCTGTTCTTAAATATGGTTAGTCTGATAATGCCATTAGGTTTCCCAAAGCAGACATTCTTCAAAAGCAATTGATAATATCTATATATCAAAAGAGAGTGATAATATCCACTGTACCACTCCAATTCCCACCCTCTTTGAGGTTATGTTCCACTTTAAAGTATTCCATCCACAGTCACATCTAGTATAATCAAACACAGCAAAGGGGAGCGGATGTAGCTCAGTGGTTGAGCACCTGCTTCTCATGTAGGAGGTCCTGGATTCAATCCCTGGTACCTCCTAACAAACAAATGAACAAACAAAAAACCCACAAACAAACAAAAAACAAATAAACAGCAGAGCAGTCTCTAACATCCTGGGAAAGTTTTGGCAATTACTTTTCCACCATTCCCAAGCAATTGTCTTAGCAAAGGGTCATTCTGATTCACAGCAATACAAAGTACAAGCTTTAATTGCTGGATGGGGTGAGTTCAGTTGGTTCAAAGTTAGTATTGCCCCAAGGGTACTAAGACAAGAACCAGAAAAATAAACAAAGCCTGCAATGTGCAACCCAAATGACAAGCCCAACCTGCTACCATTCAGGCACATATTTAGGGAGTCCTGTGTCACAGTTTTTCTCCAGGATACCCAGCAGAAATTTCAGGCCAATCCAATGTAAATCAGCTTCAATCCAATTTGGGGGAGAATAGTTCCAATTGCTTATTTTATCATCAACCTTGAGTGTGACTTTAAATCTGAGAGAAATAGCTGTGTGTATAATTCTCTTACTATGGGACACTCTTCAGGCATATGAGTAACAGTATCTCTCCTGGTGTCATCCTTCATTTGTTCTCCTGTTTTCCTTCTTTTAATATTTCAACTCCTTTTTCCATTTGTTACCTGTCAATATAGATCAGCTTTCCCAAGGCTTCTTACCAGGTAAGTGCGTTTTGGGCAATTTCCCTTCCATTGGGTTACCTAAATGCAATCTTGGTCCCTTAAGCACAGGATCCAAGAAAATAAAAGTTTGTACAGTGGGAAAAAGAGAGAGTTGTATCAGAGCACCATCCTCCACATCTTCACCCTAAAACCATTCCCCATTTAATACTCTTCATATTTGGACAAGGTACACATGAACCTAATTGAGTCAGCCAACCTTTAATAGCCTTACAAAATATGTTCAACAATAAACATTTCATTTACCTGTTCTAGTATCAATTTAACATCTATTCCATAGGTGGTAGGGAATATGATATGTCTATATCATGTTGGGACATTTTTAGTCCATTTCTGCACATTGGCCCTGTAGTCTTTGGTTCAGTGGGATATATGATGGGGAACCAAACTGTTATATTTGTTCATTGTTTCAGGCCTTTGATCATGTTTGTGAATTTAGCTGCAGTTACTTGGTGTGTAAAGTGCAAAATGGAGTGTCACATTCGACTCCTCTGGGGGCTACAAATAGTAATCCTCTAGAGTGCGCTGGTTCATATGCTCTGACTCCCGTGCCCAGGAGATTTTTCCTAATGCCACCTCTAAATGATTACTTTTTTTGTTAATGTTCAACATAGTCTCTTATCACATTAGTGGCTTAGGTAGGAGACGAGTGGAATATATCATTATCCCACCCATGATTGCATGGCTTTGGAACCACTGTGTGGTCCACTATAATCCTCCCTTGGAAGTCTCATAGGGCCTTCCAAATTGTCATCTTCCACGCTGGGATATTCCTAATGTTCATTCATTGAGGTTCTTATTTTCCTGACCACATTTTTTAGGCCATTGGTTACTACCTATAACTCTAAATACCCAGGCATCACCTTGAGGGAAAGAACTAAGTTCTTCCACTGGCATGCACACTGCTCTCAACTCAGCCCATTTCATGAACTCACCTCTGCATTATTTTGACTGAGTTTTACTGTCCACAGAGTAATATCTATTATACAGGAATTCTCATGGATAAGCCAAGAAACTTGTCTGATGTTGGAAAAAAGAGAGTCATGATCATTCAGCAATAGAAGTGGACTGCATCCTGAGGGTTCTAAAATTAGGCCAAAGCAAAGGTGCTACCTGCTCACGATGTGTTATAACTCCCCAGAGACACCTCTGGTGTCATGAATTCAGTTTTATTTGAAAACTTTATTGTACAGTTTTATCTTTATTATAATCTCTTTCTGATGTCACTAATATAATAGATATTTCAGATCTCAATATAATTTGTTGTTCTTAATTTACGGGAATTGTTTTCAGTAGAGCCCAAGAGCTCCTCAACAAACCAGCTCTCCAGACCTAGGATCAGAAGTTTTTGAGTCCCTAAATCCCAGAGGTGGCCAGTAGGTGGCAGTATTATTTTTCAAACAAAGCCTCAGGTTTGCAAGTATTTTAGTGTCAAACTTTTAAAATCATGTGTATGTGCTGGAATCTTAAGGTCCCAGCAGCATACTTGGGCCATTGTCCACTGTAGTTTCTTCATTGCTTGCTGTGGTTAGGTGTAGAGCTCCCAAAGGTTGTCATTGCTCAGGATTCTATTCAAATTAAGTTGTTTCCCTAGCTACTTTATGTATTTGGATTAGCAAGATCCCCATTTTTCTCCCATTAGAAGGAAAATATGGGGAACAAATGCATCAGGGGTCTATCACAATTTGGGTCAGTGGTAGGTTATTCAGAGAAGTGCAACATAAATCATCATAAAACAAATCAGGGTTGCCACTGTCCTTAATATTTTTACTCCTTCCGCAGAGGTATTCCATTTCATTGTTAGTGAAAGGAGTAAAAATTTTCCTTCTTGGTATAAATTTACTGTACTCCAGACTTCACATACTCTGAAAGGAGCATTGCTATTTCTCTGGATTAAATGCTAAACATTACAACAAGGTGTTAATTAGTAATCATACCAAACAACTTTCCATTATGCAGTTTCTAAAATCAAATGATTACGTCCTTTGTTGTTTATTCTGAGAATCCATGAAAACAAAGATTCCTTAGTACTACTCAGAAATGTGACCAACTCCTTTACAATATAACCTTTGGTTTCCATGTAGGCATAACCGATAAGCCAGAGAGAAGCGCACAGATTAGGCCAGAGACCTAAAAAGTTTCCACCTTCCCCATCAAGCCAGAATCCTAACTTTAGGACTTAACCACTATTTGGCCAGCCACCTGGAAGGAAAACAAAAAGAATCAAAGAGGAAGAGAGATGGCCAATCTCTGAGGGACAAGACTGGTTTAATATATCTACTGGTTATATGAAAGTGAGCTAGTGGAAAGGAGAACAGGCAATCAGTATGTACATGGCTGTTGAATGTACAGTGACTCTGCTTCTACTAGATACAGTTCAATTAATTCCTCTGACTCTGACCAAACAGTTTATGGGAAATAGATGGATACAAGTAGACCAAGAGTCAGCATGGAGACAGGAGAAGAAAGTATTTCTGTCTGCACTACCTAACAACCCCAGCATGACACTCTGAAAAGGTAAAAAGATTACATACTATAGGACTATTTCACTTATATATATTATGTGAAGGTCCTATGTAATGATGGAGGGACCCCTAAAATAAAAGTGAATTTCTATTTCTTCATTTGCTAAATTGGCTATGCAAATCACTTTGCCTTTCTGGAACTTTTTATATACAATAGAAAATATCCAATTAGATAATTTCTAAGGTCCCTTCAAGATCTAAGATAATATGATTTTATTATTATAGTATATATTCGAACTTCCTTACCAAGGTGATTTTTAGTTGCTTCTGTGGGACAATGATGATAACTTATGCACCCCTTCACGTGCCTCGTGTTCTACAGTTAGTATCCTTTTAAAAAATACTGGTTAAAGTGTAGAAAATTGCTTCAATTTGTGATACGAAGGAGATAGAGGGAATACACACACACTTACACAGGATTTTTCTGTAATACTGGATGCTTCTGAGCAATGACATTGAGGAAACCCAGTCTCGGTGGGTGCTTTGAACTTACTTTTCAATGTAAGTTGTCTTTTGTGCTCATCTTCTACTCTTCCCCTTACTCCTGCTCCCCCAGCCACACTGGCTTTCTTGCTGCTTCTCCAACATATCAAGTATGTTCCCATTTCAAGGCTTTGCCTTTCCTACTGTCTGGAACAATCTTCCTCCAAAAAGCCTTAATTCATTCAGGACACAGCTCAAATGTTGCCTTATAACTGAGACATCCCTAACTATGCTGCATGTAATTTTCCAACACAGACTGACATACTATTTGCTTTGTTTCCTTATTATATGGCTTCCTTTTTGAACATTACCTGGTGCATAACAGGCAATCAACAAATACTTGATTAATTAATGAGTGTAGTTTGAGTTTTTTGTTTTTTTTTTTTTAAATCAGATAATTACTTTTTCAATAGAAACAACTAGTTAAGGTATAAATGTTTCATGAATTAACTGTTAGGTATTTATTGTTATGGGATAAAGTCCAAACTCCTTTTCTCAACATATACAGCCCTTCTTAACTGCCACGTAATGGACATGGGCAAGTCATATAACTTAAGTTCAGTTTCCTCATCCATAAAGTGGGGCTAATAATTACTTCAAAGAAGTGTGACGCTAAAGGTAGGTGAAATCCCTGGCCCAATAAAAATTCCCAAAAGCATATCACCCTCTTCCGCGTTTGGAGACTGTGAGCAACACACTCTTAACCTGCGCAAAAGACCTAAGGTTTATGGCTAGATAAACCTCAGGGGCAGCCGGCGGGGGAGAGACTCGGGCGCGGTGTACCTCCAGGCTGCCGTTGTCAGGGAAACCGCCGAGACGTCGCTAAAATCCAGGCACGCGCGCTTGGGCAACTCTGGTCAACCTCCTTTAGCGTTAGCAATAGGTGGAGCGCGGGCCAATCGGAGCAGGCAGGAGTGGCGGTGAAGCTGGCAAAAGACCCGGAAGGCGGTTCCCCCGGCCACGCTGCCTGACTTCCGGGTCACGGTGCTTGCAGGGAGCGCTCCGCGAGTAGCGTCGTTTCCGTTGCTGGCTGAAAGGGCAAGGTTCGCAGTTGGGGAAACCGAGGCAGCTCCAGCTACCCCTAGTACTTCCGCTCCTGTGAGGTGGCTGCTGTTTCTTCTCCCCCCACCCTGCGCTCTTTCGGTGCCGGCCGCGCAAGCTCCGCGATGTCCAGCGGAAGGTTCGCGGATGTCGGGGCCGGCGGGGCTTTGTGTGACCCGCTCCCTCCTGCTCGTGAGCAGCTGCCAAAGCTGTGCTCCGTCGGGCTCCAGGAGGGGTGCTTGGCACAGCAAATCCCCGAGGTCTGGCGAGCTCAGGCGCCGCGAGGTTTGCGTTCCCTCTGCTTGGCAGTTCTGCTTGTCTTGTCATTCTGACCGCAGGCTAGATGGTGTCGTTTTAAAGATAGAGTTCAGCCCCGCTATGATGTGCACTGTTTCTGGACTGACCTGCTTGAATTTCGAATTCGACAATCCCTTAGGCCCTAGCCCAGAGATGACGTGTCTGTGGCAAAGTTTAAGGCAGGAGTGAAATGAATGTTTTTGTTTGTTTTTAGGTATCTCTTCCTCACTTGCACTCCCTTCCTCGCCCCCATCGCCTCCTTTGGGGAGCTGAAAATTTTCCATATGACATAAATAATCAGTTTAATCGAGGGTGCAGTTTTTGGCTCTTATTATTTCTGCCCTTCCACCTGTTGAATGTAAAATCAAGAATTGGTCAAGGTGTGATCTACTGCGCGTTCAACTTCTATACTTCAATTTGTAAGCCACATATAGGGTTTTAGTTTGCTGGCATCCCTTGACTGTGGAACAGATGATGTAACTGGAGTTGTCCAAAGGATTAATAAGAGTTTATTCCTTATAAAAAACAATTATGAAATTCGATATATTTAATTGTTGCTTAGTCGGGATCTTGTTCAACTGTTGAGCCCCAGTTCTCCAAGAATGAGAAGTTAAAATATGAAAGATATGAAATAAAATTATTTTGTAAAAAGTGCAGACCATTCTATCATTCTTTCAAGCCAATAAATAGCGGCTCTAAGTTTTGATATTTGACAGTTAATTTTTTTAAGTTAATCTAAGTGGTATATACTACACCTGCCATTGTTTTCTTAGCCACTTAACACTGCCACAAGAGACACAATGGAATAATATAATAGTAAAATAATTTGGGATTTGATAAGTTGCATAAACTGTAAGTAAAAACATATATATTATGCAATTTTAAAATCCAATTTAAAGTCATTAAGCCTGTTATATATTTCCTTCTCCAGGAAAAAATGTTTGTTTCTTTGTGGGAGTTCTTCTATGGACACTTCTTTCGATTTTGGATGAAATGGTTGTTACGACAAGTGACTGGAAAATGTGAATTGCAGCGAATTTTTGATACCTATGTAGGTGCACAAAGGACATACAAGATAGGTAATGATTTTTTGGGGGAAAAAAACTAGTAAAATTTTAACTCTGAGTGAATAATTTTTCTCAATACTCATAGTGACAGCTGCACTTATTGTAACTCCTGATTGTTATTTAAAACTATTTCATAAGCTTTGAAATTCAGCTGTGAATCCTTCCAGCTCTAAATTGTATGATTTTCTAGAAAAAGCAACTGATTATTATTCTCCGTGTGTGCAAAGATTTATCTAATGTGGCTCCTTAAGTTTATCAGGTGTTCCTTAGATCACAGCTGCAATCTATTTTTTAGAGAAAAACTTCTATACTTCTATAATCCCTTGGAAATTTTCACTCAAATGATGGTAGTGTCTGGATCTAGATATATTTTTATACACAACATCTTCATCAGTTTTTGAACGTTTTACAGTTATTTATGAAAGAACAGTAACTAGGTATCCAGTAATCCCTAGGAGTGATTATTAATCTGACTCTGCACTGTCCCAAATGATAGTCACTAGCCACATGTGGCCATTAAGCACTGAAAACGTGGCTAGTATGAATTGAGATGTGCGGAAGTATAACTTATATCCTGGATTTCAAAGACTAAATGAAAATAAAAATATCTTTATTGTTTGTGCTCATATATGTTGAAATGATAATATTTTGTATATATTGGCTTAAATATTTACTAAAATTAATTTTCTGTTTCTTTTTTCACTATTTAATTGGCTAGCATTTTGATTTGCATTATATTTCTATTGGACAGTGCTGCTCTATTATCTTCCAAAATTCACGAGTTCCACAATCCTTAAATGAAAATATTGCTTTAAATGTGAACACACCTGCATCAGAAATGTGGTTTTGAGGTCAGTTCTCTCGGGGCAGGGTAAAGAGGACTAGTTAACTGCTGCAGTTCATGCTCACTGTATTAAATGGGAAATCATGAATTAACCAGATCCCCTTTTTATTGAACAAGTGTGCTTCAGTTAAGAAATTGACCCCTCTAAGGTTTGGGGAGTAGGGTATAGGCAATTGGAACAGGTATCCAATACAATATTAGAAGAATGACAAACTTGAGGGAGTAAGCCTTAGGGCAGGAAATGAATGAAGGTTAATTATTTTCCTAGTGTCTCAAATCTAATAGCTTATGCTAAATAAAATTTAAAAATGTTTTTTATGTTATTTATGTGGAAATTATATCTTCTGGACTACTAAAGTAATTTATTACTGGTTTGATATTTTTACTATTTGTTTATGGAGTAATTCATAAATAGCATTTAAGCAGTAACTTTTTTTTTTTTTTTTCGTTTCAGAAAATTCCTTGGCATACTCCAAGAATGAGGTAGGATCATATCAAGGTGAAATTCCAGAAGAATTAACTTGCAGATTTTTTCTTTTTTTAAAGAATGCCTCAATTTTAGAATTAATTATTGTTAAGGTCTAATAGAAGAGTCTTTGCTATAATGAGTATTGAGTGAGATTTCCCCCTTTAGAAGTCATATTCTGATTTTTAAAAGCTTGTTTGCATGTGTGTGTTTGTGTGCTACTCACAGCAACAAAGATGGTATTTGAATAATTTGTCCTGTTTTGAGGTTTTACTTGTTTATTTTGCCTCAATAGTTGATAGCATTTTGGAAAGCAGAGGCTTAGGGGGAAGCCTTATTTTAGACTGTATCCTCAGGATAGGTTCTTATATGAGAGAAAGACAGGCAACTTGGAATAGTTACAGAGAACTCTGGATCTTGAACCTTTTGAACCAGCAAGTCACACCAAAACTCAGTTTTTAAACTATTATAAAAATCTTAGGGTCCTATCACAATACATTATTTCTTGCCCATGTGTCTGTGAGTTAGCTGGAGAGGCTCTAGTTCTAGCTGGAGCCAAGTTGAATTGTCTCATTCTGGGACCTAGGATGGAAGAGTAGTGGGTCCCTGAGAAATGGTCTCTTAGTAGATCACTGAAGCCTGAGGACAGGCCCAACCTCATGGGGGCATTTTAAATCTCCTTTCTTCAAGCCAGTTATCATTGCATTGGCTAAAGTAAGTTTCATGGCCAAGCTCTAGTTAAGGTGTGTCTTTAGTAGGCATGTGGCTATATAATTCAGTTAAAGTGAAAAATTGGGACCAACAATTCAGTCTACCACATGCTGTTAGCTCCCTATTGTAGTTCATTATTTTTCTGTGTATAGATTATTTGATGTGGCAAAGATAGAGTGTAGGTCATCTAGACCATTGTTTGAAATCCGTAATGGATCACAACCAGCGTTAAGCAACAACAAAAGGAATGGAATAGAAAAAAATTAGAAAACATTATTTTTCTAATAATAAAACGTGGACCAGGGTAAAAAAAAAATACTGATGTGCTACTGTCTAGTGATATCTATATGAGATATATATCTCATATATATATGAGAAACATAATAGACGTTGAATGTTGCAAGCATAGCAGATATGTTCTGAAAGGTGCTAACCTATAGAAATAATGCTTTACTGATTTTATTTATGAATAGTATATGTAAGAATAACTCATACATATGGATGAATATTGGGGGAAGGAGCTCAGAATTCTATCTGCTTGTACAGAATACTTAGAGTGATTAATGTTCTTCTTTTTTTTTTTTTTTAATGAAATTGTAGAGGCCCAGAAAGTTAACAAGTTGCTAGTTCAAAAATTTTACAGTTGATTTTCCTTATTTGATATAGTTATGGTCTATAAAGTCTCTGGGAACCCTGAATTAGAGAGTCTTTGTCCATAGGGTTAATAAATACACTTAGCTTTCTGCCAGCCTCTGGTCACAACATTTCTTCAACTTATTAATACATAACTCAGTTTTATGTGTGTTTCTTTTTAAAGACACCTTATATCTTTTACCTCCTCCTTAAATTTGCATACAGGGATTCCCTAGGAAATTCTTTGTTTGCCCAAGCCCCATCTAAAAACAGTTTCTTTGCCTTCAGAACATCTTAGAGGAACATTTAAACCAAGGGTTCTTAAACTC
>JAQZBX010097174.1:0-11720 GCA_029593785.1 Cabassous unicinctus
TGAAATTAAAAAGTGGAGTTACAAATCAACAATACATTAGTACTGCCATTTATATTAACCCATGTCATCATCCTTATTGGAGATCTTAATTTCTTCATATACCTTTGATCTATTAATCTAATGTTTATTGTCTTTTCCTTTCAATCCTTTATAATCTGCAATCTCTTCTAAGGCTGGTTTAAAGTTGACAAACTTCCTCAGCTATTGTTAATCCCAGTATGTCTTTTTAATTTCACCCTCATTTTTGAAAGACAGCTTTCCTGGGTATGGAACTCTTGCTTGGCCATATTTTCATCTCAGCACATTAAGTATATTTCATCCCACTACCTTCTTGAAACCATGGTTTCCAATGAGAAATCAGCATTTAATCTTATTGAGGCTTTTTTGCATGTGACCTATTGCTTCTCTCTTGCAGCTTTCAGAATTCTCTCCATATCTTTTGCATTCAACATTTTCTTTATAATATACCATGGTTTAGGGTTATTTGGGTTTACCTTGCTTGGACTTCATTGAACATCTTGGAGGTTTATATTCATGATTTATTTAAATTTGAGAAATTTTCAGCCATTTTTGCTTTGACTATTCTTGCCCTTTTCTCTCTTTCTACTCCTACCAGAACTCCCACAATGTGTACATTGGTACACTTAATGGTGACTCACAGGTTCCTCATGCTATGTTACTTTTTCATTCTTTCTTCTTTCTGTTCATCAGTCTGGATGATTTCTATTGTCTTAATGTTCATTCTTCCTTTTGTCTCCCCAATCCAATGTGCTGTTGAAGCACTCCAGGGGATTTTTAATTTCTGTTAATATGGACTTCAGCTCTGTTTGTTTAATTTTCATAATTACAATCTCTCTATTGATATTCCCTTTGTGTTCATCCATTGTTCTCCTGATTTCCTTTACTTTATCATTTTTTAAGGTACTGGGTTTGGGGATTGAATCTGGGACCTTTTCATTGGGAGCCGGTTCTCAACCACTGAACCACATTGGCTCTCCCTCCTTTACTTTTAATCCATGTTTTCATTTAGCTCTTTGAGCTTGCTTAGACAATTTAAAAATAAACTTTTCTGCTCTATATTCCAGGTATATTACTATTCATGGATGGTTTCTATTGCTTTCCTTTCCTCCTTTGCTTGAGCTATTGCTTCCTGTTTTGTTGTATGTTTGTATTTTTATCAAGAAACCTGGATTTTTAATATTTTAATGTGATATCACTGAAATTTAGGCTCTGAGGCATCTGTACTATAAGCTTGCATTCAGCCAACGATAGCATGGAGATTTCTATGAGTTCTAGGAGCTAAAAAAAGAAAAAAGGAAAACAACTTTTCCAGGCTTTGCAGATTGTCCTGTGGATTGACTCTCTTGCAGAGCTTATTCATAAAATTTGATAATAGCTTAAGGCCAAAGAAGAGGAGCAGAGTGTCCCTGATCCTTGTCATAGGCATGAAGGATTTTCCCTAGGGTTTCCTCCATTTAAATGCATGCAAATGTCACCTCTTCCTTAGGAAACAGTATCCTCAGTGTCCTGGATATTATACTGTATGTCCTAGAGCCATTATTCCCTTGAACTAGACAACAAAGGCTTGATTGATGATCCTTAGCTTTCTGATGGAAAGCTCTGTGAACTGTCCTTTAACAACATGGCAATTTTTGGATGGTGAGCCTGAGAGTGTCCTTTGCCAGTCCCTAAGACTACCATAAGAAAGAATGGACCAGACATCCCAGTTCTCAGTATGTGAGCTGTGGTTGCACTGTTCCCTCCAGAACTAAACCAGGGAAATACACTAGGAGTGTAGGCAGGCACCCTACTAAGCTGGTGCAAGATGGAGAAGAGCCAGCTATGACACGATGAGATCATACTGCTTTTAAATTGTCTTTTTCATAATTCAAAGTGTGCCCTACTACAGCAATTTGTTATCTGTTTTCTGGAACTTTGATGAAGATATTTCTGCCAATTCTTGCTGGTTGTTCAAAGCATCTGTGGGGTTATGTGGCCCTGAAGCACCTCATTCAGGCATCTTGATTAGTGTGATGGGTAAAGGATTTTTTAATACCAGACACTTAAGACATTTAAATGACTAGGAGAAATTCCCTCAGTTTGGATTGGAGATAAACATGTCCAAGTTAAAACATGTATCAATTATCTTTTGCTGTGTAGCAAATTGTTCCAACAAGTGTAGATTTAGAACAAAAGTAATTTACTGCACTCATGGTTCCTCTTGTTACTGGATTTTGTCTAGGTTCTTGACTATGCTGTAGAAATGAATTTCAAGAGCACGCAACATTGATTAGGCCAATAATTTATCAAGGTAGTGAGGGAAGAGAAATGGGAGAAAATAACAGATCATAGGTCCCAGATACAGAGGAAGGGGCTGAAATGTGATAAAGAGGACCAATTTACAGACTATAATTTCCCATTATAAATTTTAAATGCCTAGGTTTTACATACATGTTGATCCATGCAGGGTGGGCATGGCAAGAGCAGGGCACAAAATGTGAGAGGGGAGGTTCAGCCTTTGCACTTCTTTTTTAACCACTATATATTCCATCCCATTGTTAATGGCAAGAGAGGAGTTCTGGTGGTTTGCTGTTTTGATTGATTACCCCACACATCAATTCCCTGGAAGTGTCCAAAGATTAGGTCCCTGGAGAATATCCAGGGCTTCTCCTGGCTTCCAGAGGACATCTCATTACAGATGGCAGAAATCTCATGAGGGTCTCCTTGCTGCCATCTTGTTATAGATATCTACATGGACTTCTTGCCAGGTTCCAGATGCATCTATTGTTCCCCTATTTTACTAGTCTGCTTCATTCCCCCCTCAGAGAGTTTACACATTTATTCTTAAAGGAGTGCTGAAGGGAGATGTTCATTCTTCAGTAATTACTTCCCGCAGGTGAGGGGCAGTAGGCCTTACCTGACAAGGTGTAAAAAACCTCTGGCTATTCTATCTCAGTTGAAGGAAGATGGATCTGGCATCCTGATTGAAGCTGGATGAAGTCCCTATATGGCTAACAAGATGTTGATTCTTGAAGATATATACTTTATTAGAATTTTGAGGATGTATGGTCCCACAAAAGTAGAAAATACCAGGTGCCTGCAAAGCCTGCTTCTTCCTAAAGTTGGAGAGGAGCAATATTTTTCTTTAATTATTTTATGCTGTTGGTTAACTCTAGAGAGAACCATTGCCCTTTTTCATTAAGCTACAGGAGATAAAAACAGACGAGACTTTTTAAGGGATGTCTAGTTTGCTCTCCCCCTAGCAATACGTGTTTGGTCTAGATTTTGAGGGAACAGCTGGCTTTGACAGAGACACTACTTAGCTTTGTTTCTTGAAGAGGGTTTTCAGGCTGTCAAATGACTGGTACTCATGCATTCTGTCAGATGCTTCTGGTGAGCTAGAACTTTCCTGGGCTTTACTTGGGATTACTGCACCAAGCTGGAAATACCTTTAACTTTAATAGCTGTGAAAATGATTGTAACTATAGAGTAAATTTCCTTCTATTTTGGCTCTAATATAGAGAGAGACTTGTTTTCTTGTCAAGTTTTAATCAGAATCTTGTTTACAGGTTCTGGGTGAGGAAAGGTTGCCCATAGACCATCTCAAATAGGCTAAGCTGAAGTGGGTCTTAACCACATCATTTGCAATTTCCTTTCAGTTGGGAAATTCTTAGGCCTGGCAGGATGGCATGTGGGTTTGTCAGTCTGTCCCAAGGTATGAGTGGGACAGGTTCTGGAACAAGCATTAAGAGGGATACCCAGGTTAAGCACTTTCATCAATTACTTAGAAAATGAGGTTTACCAGGATTTTTAACATGTTCCCTGTCCCTCTGCATATGATCTAGAATAGAGGCTTCTCTTGGCAATACTGTGGCCATGTAGACCAGCAGTAGTCAGAATTTAAGACACTCCTAAGGGCACCATGCCCATTATTCTAGAAAGAATGAAGAAGCAATTTTTAGTTGACGGATCTGGCATTACAGAGTCAAAGTCTGACTAAAACACTTACCACTCCAAGTAATTTGGAGCTGATGCTCTGATCTCAGTGACCTCTGAATTTAATCCAGATCCTTGCTGATGGAATTTCCCATGACTGACTTAGGTCTTTGTGGATGTCTGAAAACTCTAAACTCCATACCAAAGTGCCCAAGATGGATTGGTGGGCAATGAGAGCAGTTGCCCAAACCAAAAGCATCTGAGATAAGTTTAAGAGGACATTTTACTGCCCTCTGAATGGAAGGACCCAAGAAATGGGGGCCATTCAGTGTTTACTGCTCTGGTTCTCAGCATCCCTGCATTTCAGGGTCTGAGACTGACTGCACTATTACCCAAAAGGAAGCTCCTGAGATAAATCTCAGGGAACATTTGGCTGCTCTCTGAATCAAAATACCCAAGGCTTGCTAGGTCTTTGGGGGCATTCAGAGTTACTTCTCTGATTCCCACCACACCAGGAATCACAGACACCCTGCCTCTGGGCCTTTCCCAGGCTGTTCTGGACTTCAGAGATAGACTGAATAGATCAAATGTGTTCCAAGCTGTATATTGCTCCTTCTTGGAGAAGGGCAAAAATCTTCTTCCTATTGTTATAGAGGTCTTAAAAAGCAGTCCTAGGAACTGGGAGTTTCTCACTTAGAACAGCCATCAAAAGGCCATGAAGTGATTAGAGATCAATTGTTATAGCTAATAGGACTCGGGTCTCTGAAGCAATAACTTCCTTTCTAGCAAACGCATTTTTAGTTTTTCAATTTTTAAGACATTACAAAGCATTTTATCACAAACCTGTAAGGAGAAATTCAATAGCAGGAAGTAGGAAGGTAAAACATGGGTAAAGGTTAATTATGCAAGGGTGCCCTGTGCTGTGACCCCCCGCTGGAAATTGACTCCCATGGCATCCATTTTGGTCCTGCCCACCACCACCTTCCACCCGATCTTAGACCAGGTAGCTGGGTGTGGTCAATAGGAAAGCAGGCTTGCAAAGGCATGGACCTCCAGAGAGGTGCAAGCCCCCAGCTATGAGTCATTGTCATCATTGTTGCCATTGTTGCAGAGGATAGATGGTGGGAGAAAGCAATGACAGCCAGACCTGAGGGCAAAGCCAACAGCTGGTAAAAGGGTTTGGAAAAACAGCTTAGCAGTGCTTGGAGCTTAGCCAGGGGACCACTATCTTGGCAGGACCCTGCTTTGGGGTGCTGCTCTGTGCCCCTGATCTTTTGGTTGGGTTCAGATCTCTCAAGCCTGGGTGTGTGGCAAGTATGCAGAGAGTTTCTGTACCCTGACCTCTTCACACCCAGGATTATATCCCATGGGGTTTGTAGGCAAAACCATTTAAAATGGGTAACCAAAAGAAGGTATTACACAGGCTGTAGGTCATAGTTTCACTGACCAATTACCTCCTAGGTGGCAATGACAAATATGATACTGGATTTTGTCTAGGTTCTTCACTATTCTGCAGAAATGAATTTCAAGAGCATGTCATGTTGAGAAGGCCAGTAATTCATTCAGGTAGGGAGGGAAGAGAAATGAGAGAAAATAACAGATCATAGGTCCCAGGTAGAGAGGAAGGGGATGAGGAGTGATAAAGAGAACTGATTTACAGACTACAATTTCCCATTATAGATTGTCAATGCCCAGATTTTACTTGCATTTTTGATCCATGTGGGGCAGGCATAGTGAAAGCAGTGTGCAGAATGCAATGGGGGAGGGTTTCAGTCAATGTGCTTGATTTTTAAACCATTAATTATTCTGTCCCTTTGCTAATGGCATGGGAAGAGGTCCATCTGTCTGCTGTTTTGATTGACTACCCCACCCATCAATCCACTGGAAGGGTCCAATGATAAGGTTCCTGGAGAATATCCAGGGCTTCTTCTGGCTTCCAGAGTAAATCTCATTACAGATGGCAGAAATCTAATGAAGGTCTTCCAGCAGCCATCTTGGTATTGATATCCATGTGCACTTCTTTCCAGGTTCCAGATCCATCTATTGGCTCCCTATTTTACTAACCTGCTTCACTCCAACTGGGAATTTGGGCTTCCTCAGATCTGGTCCAGATTCAGCTAATGTAAACTGGTTAGCTCTTGTGTCTGCAGTCAGCTGCAAGATCAGTTGAACACCCCTTTACATTTCTCTCATCCCCTAGCAACATATCCTGGACTTATTCACATCAATTCCCATGGTTCAAAGACCAGAATAATGTATCCAATTGCACAAGCCCTTTAAAATTTGGGTTTCTTTCAGCTTTTCTACTGTCCCATTGAGCAAAGCATTCATAATGAACATTTACATAGAAGGACATGTAAAGTCACTTTGGAAAACTTTGTGTATTGAGAAAGAGTATGTGGCCATTTTCTGTAATCAACTCAACAAGTAAATGCAATCAAATGTTTTCCAAGCTAGGATAAAGCCTTTATTCACTATAATTGGAAACACAGCAAGGAGTGTAAAATTCTAAGAAATGTGGGTCAGGGAAACTTCAACCAGGAAGTGTTGCTTGAACCCAATTGGAAATGTAAGTGAATGGTAAGGAAGTGGAGAATGCCCCCAGGACTTTCAGGAAACCCCAAGTATTCTCTTGACCTTCAAAGCAAAGTGAAAAGTGGCATGGTGAGAGAAAACTAAAGTATAAGATGGACTACTAGGGCATTTGTGCTTGATTTCTAAACAAGAATGTCCTTTTGTACTCTTTTTTTTTAACCAATTGTCTGTTTTACACTCTGAAGTCACATAAAACTAGCTGCTGTCCACCAGGTGAAAAGTTTTATTTTCTCCTTGTTGTCAGGCTCCTACTGTCTCACCACTCAACTTTTTAAAATGCTTCCTCAAGTGTTTTCTACAATTTGCTGTTTCTTCTCTAAAAGGACTCCAGAATAAACACTGAAGTCTGACTGAAGAAAAGAGCAGTGGATATTTACCAGAGTGCCCTCCTAAGACTCAGAGAACTGTTGAACTCAGAGGTTCTGAGCTAAGTGATTTTATGTGTGACAATCATCCCAAGTCTGTTCCAATGGCACAAAGGGTAAGGACATGGATGGGCTAAAATTGTCACAATAATATTTCCTGACTATCAGGGTCTAAAGAATAAGGTTACTCCAGAAATCAGATCACAGAGTCCCTTCCTGAACCAGATGCCTATAAGGGAAATATACTTTTGGTGGATCAACAGACAATCATTTGTTCAAAAAATGTATATCAAATACCAATGATGTGACAGGAACTTTTTTATTTCCTAAAACTAGCAAGATGAGGTAGTCTTGATATTTTACTCCAGTTTGCTTACAGTCCATACAGAGGATAGATATTTGTAAATGATCTTTTCTCAAGATCCACAAGAAGAGTTATGTGGAATTAGAATTTTGGACATTTTGAATCCATAAAGCAGGAAAATTGCCTGGTCTGAACATACTCAGCAAACCGTGACCTAAAGTATAGCTGTAAAAGTGAGATTCACATGGTCTTTCACTATATCAGCCATTCACTGTTCTAAGTGCAGTGTCCAAATTGCTAACTTACTTAATACTAATGACAGCACTATAAGACAGATAGATTCCTCTGCATTTTACAGGAGAGTGAAGGAAGGAATGAAGAAGTCAAATGAAACATTCAAGAATATATGGCCAGTGAAAAGAAGAGCTGGGACTCAAACACGGGAGATAGGCAGGAGTCAGCTCTTTTCTATACCATATGTCACCAAGGCATAATGAACCAGGGGAAGGGAGAGAAAGGAAGGAAATTCTTCCTGCCAGAGCTTACAGCCTTTGTGAAGACTTTGAGGCAAGGAGGCCTAAAAGGGATTCAGAGTGGATAGTGTGTGAACATGTTTGTAGAGACAAGTTTCAATCTGAGTCAGATGAGAGATTTGGGAGAAAAAAATATAAATACACCAACACATTTAATTATCAATCCCTGCATTCCTTTCTCTCTCCCACAACTGATAGCAACTTCTTTGAAGACAAGGAAAGTTTCATTCATTTTATTATATGATTGCACTCTCCCCACCACCAACTGCTACTTCAACTGTTACAATGTTTTACATGTTGCATATTTAGATTCAAACTGGACCCATGGAACTGAGCTATGTCAGTGATGATGTCATACAGGGGTTACTGGAAGTCTTGGTACTCACTCAGATACCATCTGCTCTTCTGTGTGGTTGGTGTCTTAGAGCTCTCTTTGGGAGCGTGACTAAAGCTACATATTGACAGATATTCTGGACTAAATCAGAGTCCCAAACTCAGGAGAGGTTGGGACAACACCTAAATTGGAAAGAGTGGTAAAATCTTTAAGAGACTGTTCTTTTAAGTTCACATTCACACAGACAAGGTGAAATGGCAATCTAGGAGGAAAAGACTTTTCTTTAAGTCTTAGGTAAGGATGGAAGGAAAATTGATAGGAGCTGGGAAATGAGGGGTCATCCACTTGGGAGCATCCAGCCCTCAGACTCCTGAGACTTGCCCCCATAGTGTTGTTTTGTCATGTCTGATTTTCCTTGTTCAAATTTCCCCTGATTTTTCTGGGACCTGATTTATCCTGGACCAGAACAAAAAGTAGGATTTGGAGTAAAATGATAAGGCTCATAGATTCTTTCACTGAGAAAGATTTTCTTGTCAACTAATAGACAAGAACCATATTGTGTTACATGAAGGAATAAATGAAAGAATAAATGAGTGAGGAAAGAGAATAATTCTACTGCATCTGAGGGATTTCTAGAACAGGCAAAAAGTTATTATGAGTTCTGAGATTTAAGTGCTCTGTGTAGATGAAAAGGGATGATGTGGGAAACTGGGTCAGAAGGGTGAAGGGCAGGAGGACAGGGTGTTTAGGGAGATTTATAATTCAGTGTTATTTCATTTTCTAATAAAAATGGATCTTTTGAGAAATTTATGAAAGGAATAAAATTTATAAGCAGTTATGGGAATGGTTGGTGTGATGGAGCCAGTACCACACATTTACTGTAGACAACCCAGTCCTGTGAGTTTTGCTGTCCTGTGGAGGTTTCTGCAGGCCCCTCCCCCTCTAGCTCCAGGGGCATCCTTCTCATTGCTTTCCTATCCACCTCTTTCCAAGGCCCTAACAACCTGTAACAGCATAGCCTCACTTCAGGATCACAGTTTTAATTCTCACTAAAAAATGTTTTCTATAAGCTGATACTATCATTAATATCAACGTGCACAGGACATATATTTGCCCACATAGTACCCACAAAAAGGGGACCCCTGGGGTATAAGAAAGAACTGATGTGTTTTCAGAGTTTGAGCATGGTACTGTTGTTGAATCCTCCAGGAATCATTGAGATCAGAGTCTTGAGCTCACAGCTGTGCACGCAAGGACCAGAGAGCTCATGTAAATAACTATCTGTTGTTAGATACTGTGACCCAAGAGGAAAATGCCAAGCAGCCTACAATATTGAAATCAAAAAGTCCAAGTTCCAGGCCCAGTAACATTCCAAGGGTATTAGTGAGGTCTTCCTCAAGTTTGACTGAGAACACTTCTAATTTGTCAAGCTATGGGTCAAACTCAGAGCACCAAAGGGTCATGTGTGCATATTATACTGGAGTGTGCACCATAAAGGGTGTAGCCATTGAGTGGCAAACAAAAACTGCATTTTCACCTGTGGGAATCACACCCAAGGTCTTTGAGGCTGAGCTTTCTCAAGAGAGCACCATTAGCTCTCCCCCCAGTTTATCCATCACTGAGTCCCTTTTCAGCTCCATGGAGCTCTTCTAGGAGGAACCTGAGGCCCACACCCCTGGGTCTGCTGTCCAGGTGGAGGAAATGGAGATGCCTGTGCTGTGACTGTAGACTGGCTGGTAGCCAGAGAGAGTGGCTTCCACAGTGTGGCTTATTGCTGAGTATTCCCATCCAGGGAGGCAGTCCTGGCACATACAGAGCATGGGGTGAAGGAGGGATACAGCTGCCAAGTCATCTATGAGGAAATGCTGTAGAAGCTATGAGGAGATGCTGGAGAAGCAGTGGCCCTGCTCAGAGCAGCACCATTGTAGAAGGTGTCACCACTTGACCCAGCAATGCCTGAAGGCCAACATAAAAAGGGCAATAAAGAAAAGGAATAAAGCTGTTCTGTTTACAGGAAATGTTGGAAATGGAGAAATGATCATTGATCAGACTAGAATAAGAGCTGATGAGGCTGCAGAGGCAGGAGGCATGGCAGAAGAAACTGAGAGCAACACATCCTCAAGGGTGGAGGAGGAAGTGCTTGAAATCCTGCCACTGGAAGACACCTTGACTTAGAAAGAGCAGTGTGTGTGGGCTGGGAAGTGAGCCTTTCTGTGAAGATCTCCTTTCAGGCTACTTTGATCCATTTGCTCTTTAAGAGTGTCCACTCCACCTACTACAATGCCTGCCATCCCACCCCAACCTAAGGGGAGCACCAGCCATAGAAAGAACTGTACTGAAGCAGCCTCAGAAGAGCTGGCTTCAATGCAGACTCATGCCTCACTCAAGCCAGGTAATACAGAAACCTTATCTTGACATTGAGTTCTATGGGTTCCTGAGAATGAGACACACTGTAACTCAGGAGTGAGAAGTGGGATATTAATGGGTCATGGGAGGCAGAAGCTTAGGCAGGTTCTTGGTAAGTGTGTTTCTGAAGGAGCATGTAACTTAAATTTAGAGTGGAAGCAACTAGAATGAACAGGAACAGTGCCAGGCTGTGGGGAATCCTGCTTGCTTGTGAGTAATGGACTAAAAATATAGGCAATGAAAAGAAGGGGGCCATTGTAAGAGGACAGGAGGACATGATGGAATAACATGAGCTCATGACAGCTCAGTAGTTGCTTCATAGAGAAATTGAATAAAGGGTTTATGACATACATTTCCTTTTGGTTATGTGGGAGTGGCAGTTGGTGTAGAAAAATTCCACTGAGTTTTATACTTTCTAAATAAGAATAGAACCAGCAGTTCATGGATAACTGCTGCAAATATTTCCTTGAATGTATGAGAATGATTTTAATCCTTTTAAGCATATTTCACTCTAGTTTTACACATATCTTTGACCCTTCTTGGCTTTTATTTTTTTCTATAACCTGACTTATCCTGAAATCACTAACTGAAAAAAAGGCCAGCTAGGAGTAAAAGAGAAAAAGAGAAAGTTACATCTAAACCTGGACAGAAGATAACAACCTGTATAACCAGAGATGAAGGATGAGACCAGAAGATTCAGACCCAGATTCTATAATGGGCAGAAGAGCCTAAGCCATACCCAAAGACTCATTTCTCACAGCCTGGGACATTCTAGAAATGCCAGGGTTGTGTCCTTCTCCTTAATAGATGAGACTCAGTGGTGAAGGGAAGCCTCAGAAACACTTGAAGGGTGGTAATGTCCCACAGGGACTAACATATTCATCACCAGTGTGTCCTGTTTTTATTTTTCAGAGATATACTGATGGCTTCAATTAGCAATTGGTTCTGACAAAGAGGGAAAATATGCACATTATTGTCATGGAAAAGGAAAGCTGATGAAGCACAGATGTACTGCAGGAGGAGTTGGGCCGAGGCTGGGCAAGGGTTACTTATGACTTCCAACTCCTGAAGATCTTTGGACCAAAACCTTCCTTTTCCTTGAAAGCTGCATCTTCTCAGTTAACATCTTCTATGTTCAGCCTGATGAAAAATCCTAAAGTACACAAGGTGAGTTTGCAAATATGACACATTAGGGAACAAGTTTTATCAACATGAAGGAAAGAGAATCTTGTAGTGGCCCATGTTTG
>JAQZBX010097175.1:0-11720 GCA_029593785.1 Cabassous unicinctus
GGTTTTGATGAAATTTAAAATGGTCTGTATCCATTATTGCAAGATCATGCAGAACAATTATGCCCTAAAAAGGCCCTATGTTTCATCTATTCTATTCTCCCATTTCCCCCCTCTTGGAACATATAGTAAGCAATAATTTTCACTTTTTGAAGAATAAGATTCATAGTTACATGCAATAATATTGAGGGCTTGACATATTGGTCTGTTTTCTTTTATTAGGCATTGCCTATGTTCTCAAGAGATACTTGCCCCTATAACTGAGAACATAGCAGTACTCCCCAGGATGGGAGTTTAATATTTTCTTGTTTATTGTGTGAAACTCCACTCACTGAGATAACACACTATGACAAGATGAACACCTACATATTCCATAAAGGCATGCCCCGGTGAGCCTTATCATCTGCATATCCCTCAGACCTGATGCCCTACACAAGTAACCCTCCCAAGCCATATTTGCCAAAAGAACATTCTCATCGTTATAGTTTTAACCACAGACCTGTAAGTCCCCAGAGTTTACCTGCTCCTTCCTCCTATCCTGCCCCAGTCCGACACAGCACCCCACCCTACTCCCTGTTACATTCCAGCACCATTGACTCCCATGACCTCCCTGCACCACTCTCATGCCCATCCACTGCCCAACCACACCCTTCCCCCTTATCATAGATTTTGCCCACATGGGCATCAGCTCACCATCCTCTACTCCCTTTCTGTCTCCTGTTAACCTGTCTTCCAGACTCTAGCTCTGGGAGTCTGCTCAATTTGCTAACTTTGTCAGTGAAGTCATGTAATATTTGTCTTTCCGTGACTAGCTGAACCAGTAACTATGTTACCCCATGTGTTAATACTGCATTCCTTCTTACAACTGAGTAATATTCCATTGTATGTATATACCACAGTTTATTGATTCATCTGTTGATGGACATTTGAGTTGCTGCCAATTATTGGCAATAGTGAATAATGCCACTATGAACATTGGTGTGCATATATCTCTCCATGTCCCTGCTGTCAATTCTTCTGGGTTTATACCCAGCAGTGGGATTGCTGGATGATATGGCTGTTCTATAGTTAGCTTCCTGAGGAACCACCAAATTATCCTCCACAATGTCTGCACCAGCAGTGGATAAGTGTTCCCTTTACTCTACATCTTCCCCAACACTTGTAGTCCTCTGTTTTTTAATAGCTTCCAGTCTAATAGGTGCAAGATGATATCTCATTGTAGTTTTGATTTGCATTTCCCTAATAGCTAGTGATGTTGAGCATCTTTTCACATGCTTTTTTAGCCATTTGTATTTCTTCTTTAGAGAAGTGTCTATTCAAATCTCTTCCCATTTTTTAAATGGGTTGTTTGGCTTTTTATTTTTGAGACATAGGATTTCTTTATATATGCTGGATATTAGGCCCCAGTCAGAGAGATGGTTACCAAATATTTTCTCCCATTGAGTAGTCTGCCTTTTTAAAAAGATTTATTCTATATATTTATTTTCCCCCATGCCCTCATTGTTTGCACTTGCTCTGTCTGTTTGTCTTCCTTGTTTGTTTAGGAAGCACCTGGAACTGAACCTGGGACCTCTGATATGGGAGGGAGGAGCTTAATCACTTGAGCCACCTCTGTTCCCTGCTTTGTTGTGTCTCTCACTATGTTTTTCTTCTTGTGTCTCTAGTTCCATCATTTTGTTTCATCAGCTTGCTGCATCTGCCCATCATGCCAGCTCTCTGTCTTCTTTAGGAAGCACCAGGAACTGATCCACAGACCTCTCATGTGGTAGGCAGGAGCTCATTCTCTTGAGCTGCATCCACTTCCCATGAGTAGTCTGCCTTTTCACTTTCTTGACAAACTCCTTTGAGGTGCAAACGTTTTTAACTTTAAGGAGGTCTCATTTATCTTTTTTTTTTTCATTGCTCACACTTCGGTTGTAAAGTTTATGAAACCATTTCCTACTATAATATCTTGTAGATGCTTCTCTACACTACCTTCTAGGAGCTTTATGATCTTGGCTCTTATATATGGATGACTGACCCATTTTGAGTTAATTTTTGTATAGGGTGTGAGATGGTGATCCTCTCTCATTCTTTTGGATATGAATATTCAGTTCTCAAAGCACCAATGTTGAAGAAGCCATTCTCTCCAAGTTGAGTGGGCTTGGTAGCCTTGTTGAATATCAATTGACCATATATGTGAGGATAAATATCAGAAATCTCAATTCCTTTCTATTGGTCAGTATATCTATCCTTGTGCAATACCATGCAGTTTTTACCACTGTATCTTTTTAGTATGTTTTAAAGTCAGGTAGTTGATTCCTCCAATTTCATTTTTCTTTTTCAATATGGCTTTGGCTATTTGGTGCCCCTTGCCCTTCCAAATAAGTTCTATGATTAGCTTTTCCAATTCAGTAAAAAATGCTGTTGTAATTTTTATTGGGATTGTGTAAAATTTGCAAATCAATTTGGGTAAGACAGAGATCTTAATGATGTTTAGTCTTCCAATTGATTAACATGGAATATTATTCCATTTACTTTGGTCTTCTTTGATTTACTTTAACAATCCTGTTAAGTTTTCTGTGTACAAGTCCTTTACAAATTTAGTTAAGTTTATTCCATGGTTTTTGCTGTTGTAATAGGAATTTTTTTCTTGATTTCCTCCTCTGGTTGCTCATTATTGGTGTACAGAAATGCTACTAATTTTTGTGTGTTGATCTTATATCCATCCACTTTACTGAACTTGTTTATCTGCTGTAGGAGCTTTGTTGAAGATTTCTCAGGGCTTTCTATGTATAGGATCATGTCATCCACAAATAGTGAAGATTTTACTTCTTCCTTTCCATTTGAATGCCTTTTATATCTTTTTTGTTGCGTAAGTGCTCAAGCAAGTACTTCTAATATAATGTTAAATAAGAGCAGTGACAGTGGGCATTCTTGTCTTGTTCCCAATCTTTGAGGGAAACCTTTTAGGATTTGAACATTGTATATGATATTAGGTCTGGGTTTTTTCATATATACCAATCAAATTATTTTTCTGCATCATTAGAGATGATCATGTAATTTTTTTCTTTTGATCTGTTAATGTGGTATATTACCTTGATTGATTTTTTTATGTTGAACCATCCTTGCATACCAGGAATGAAACCCACTTTGTCATGGTGTATAATTCATTTCATGTGTTGTTGAATACAATTAGCTAATATTTTGTTGACTATTTTAGCATCCAGGTTCATTAGAGAGATTGGTATCTAGTTTTGCTTTCTTTTTTAATTTATTTTTTATTTTTTCTAAAAGATGCTTACATAACAAAAAATGTTACATAAAAATATAAGGGATTCACATGTCCTCCACTCCCTATACCTCCCACTTTTCTCCACATTAAAACTTCTTTCATTAGTGTGGTACATTCATTGCAATTGATGAACACATTTTAGAGCATTGCCACTAAGGATGGATTATAGTTTACATTGTAGTTTATATTCTCTCCCACTCAAATCTGTAGGTTATGGCAGGATATATAATGGCCTGAATCTGTCGTTGCAATGTGATTCAGGATAATTTCAAGTTCCAAAAGTGTCCCCATATTACATCTCTTTTTCCTTCTCCCTGCCTTCAACATCTCCAGTGGCCACAGTCTCCACATCAACGATATAATTTCTTTCATTGCTAGAATCACAATAAGTCTATAGTAGAATACCAGTAAGTCCATGCTAGTCCATATTTTATTCCCCAATCCTGAGGATTTTGGTATGGTGATGTCCACTCCATCTCTAATTGAGAGGAGGTTTTGATCCTGTACAGCTGATGGATGGGGCTCGCTTGCAGTTTTAGACTCTCTCGGTTCCTTGGTATGGGGGTTGTCCATCCTCACCTCTTTGTTAGTTGTGCTGGATGAATCCAATGAACTGGAGAGTAGGTGTTGTAACTCTGCTGAGGCACAGGGCCCAGCTGGCCCATGGACAGCCAAAAGATTCAAGTCTCTTGGGTATACACTTACCAACTCCAGTATCAACTATAGGTTCAAGTAGAAAGGACAGAAGAGGCAGATGTAGAGAAGTCACAACTGAATCCAACTCTGTCACACTCAGGAGTCCAAAGTAGGGCCCACTGGAAAGGCAACAAACTCTGGAGATATCTGCCATGACTGTTGGAACTGGCTGTCTCCAGAGTCCTCAGAGTTCCCACTATTTGGAGTAGTATCTACTTTGTCAGTCTCTGCCATCCTGTTGAGACGTGCATAAGCGTTATCTCTGGGATGACCTCCAGAATTGCTTTGATGCTTCTTAGCCA
This sequence comes from Cabassous unicinctus, assembly GCA_029593785.1. NCBI lineage: Eukaryota > Metazoa > Chordata > Mammalia > Cingulata > Chlamyphoridae > Cabassous > Cabassous unicinctus. Next base: position 4,270 of record JAQZBX010097175.1, read on the forward strand.
TATAAACTCATTTGTCTTTACCTTTCCCCCCTATTTTTCAAGGGCTTTTCCCAGTTGTATTGCTAGTTGGTGCATGGTAGTAATCCCTCAGTGACCAAGAGACTCATCCCCAGGAGTCATGTCCAATGCTGGAGGGGAAAGTAAAGCATTTATATGCTGAGTTGGCTTAGAAAGAGGTCACATTTGCGCAACATGGAGGATCTCAGAAGGTAACTCTTAGGCACCCTACAACACTAGACTAAGTTGCAATTTCAAGAGCAAAGGCTCATAAGCAAAGTTGTCAATATCAAGGGCCCATCAATGGACCATTCTTCTTCACTAGTCATTGCCCCTGTACTTGGAGGATTCTTGCTGTTCCATTAGAGAATGTGGCAGAGCTCTCCAGGATGGGAATTCAATACATTTCTGGTTATTGTGTGAATCTCTACCCACCGTGACAATGCCCCATGAACATTTGAGCACATGTATATACCTTATATATATGCTCAGGTGAACTTCTTCCCATGTATCCCCCATCTCTGACACCCCACAACAATGATCCTCCCCTGACACAATTGTAACCCTTCTGTCCTCTAAAAATTTTTCAAAAATGATGCCAAGAATATTGCCAAATATAATTAATGGGAAAATGAATTAATGTTAGATTTAAACATAAGAAATAAAATACACAATAATTTAGAGAAACTAAATTAAAATTTTTAAATTGGGGTATTAAAAGTAATGGAAAATATTTAAAAATTATTTTTAACTCTTTGCCATTCATCACTATAATATCTGTTGTCCTGTATGTACAGTGACATTTTCTTCCATTTCTTCCCCAGTGTCTTACTTTTTTCTCATTTTGTCTTCAAAGGAGTTTTAGGTCACAGTAAAGTCACATACAGAATATAGGGGACTCCCATATACCCAACAACTTTCCCCCTTTCCCCCTTCCCATATTAATAACCTTTTTATGTGTGGATGGTACATTTGTTACAACTGATGCATAAAAATTGAAACATAGATACCAACCAATGTCAATGGTTTACATCATGGTTTACATTTTAGACTATATACTTTTATAAATTTTTGCTAAAATTTAATATGGCCTGTGTCCAACATTGCAAGCTCATGCAGAACAATTCTGTTGCCCACTAAATACTCCCTCTTCCATCTATCCTATCCTTCCTCCCCCACCCCTTGGGGCCCATGGCAACCCCCAGGTTTCACTCCTTGAAGGACACGATTCATAGTTACTTGGAACAACACTGAGGGCTTGACACACTGATCTGTTCTTCCCTATTTGAAACCAACCATGCTCTCGAGAGACACCCACTCCCTGTTTGAGAACATATTGTGCCTCCCCAGGATTGGAGTCCAACTCCTTCCCGCTCATTGTGTGGGTCTCCACCCACTGATACAACACACTATGACAAAATGATCACTCACACATTCTCTGGAAGAGTGACCCAGGTGCGTCCTGTCCTGAATGTCCCTCATCCAACACCCTAAACCAGTAATCCTTCTTTGTCCTATTGCCAAAAGAGCTTCCCCAACATTGTAGTTTCAACCACATACCCACCAATCCACAGTGTTCACCTGCTCCCTCCCACAAACCTCCCACCAGTTCCATGGACGGTCCAACCCAACCTCTCTACCTTACGCCCTTGTCAAACTGGCACTGCGCAACCCAATAGTATCATTACACCACTGTCATATCTGTTGCCTGCACAACTACTCACTTCCACCCTATCATAGATTTCACAGGTATGGGCGTTGGCTCAAAACCTTCTTCTCCCTTTCTTTTTCCCATAAACCTATTTTCCAGACTCTAGCTCTCTGAGTCTGCTCAATTTTCTTAATTCGTATCAGAGAGGTTATGTAATATTTGTCCTTCAATGTCTGGCTTGCTTCACTCAACATAAGGTCCTCAGGATTCATCCATGTTATCCCATGTGTTAGTACTGTATTCTTTCTTATAACTGAGTAATGTTTCATGAAACCCTTTCTTATTACAAGGTCCTGTTGATGCTTCCCTACATTATCTTCCAAATTCTTTATGCTCTTGGCTCTTATATTTAGATCTTTGATCCATCTTGAGTTGATTTTGATCCTTGTCTTGTAACTGATCTTAGAGGGAAACTTACAAGGAAACTTAGAGGGAAAGCTTTTAGGATTTTACCATTTTATATGATGTTACCTGAGGGTTTTTCACTTATACCCTTTATCATGTTGAGGAAGTTTCCTTCTGTTCTTATCCTTTGCAGTGTTTTTATCAGGATAGGGTGCTCTATTTTGTCAAATGATTTTTCTGCATCTATGGAGATGATCATGTGATTTTCTTCTTTCAATCTGTTTATGTGGTGCTTTATGTTGATTGATTTCCTTATGTTGAACCATCCTTGCAAACCCGGGATGAAACCCAATTCATCATGGTGTATAATTCGTTTGATGTGTTGTTGAGTATGATTACCAAGTATTTTGTTGAGGATTTTAGCATCTAGGTTCATTAGAGATATTGGTCTATAATTTTCCTTTCTTGTGGCATCTTTGTTTGGCTTTGGTATTAGGGTAATGTTGGCATCATAGAATGAGTTAGGCAATGTTCCTTCTACTTTTATTTTTTGGAAGACTTTTAGCAGGATTGGTAATCATTCTTTCTGGAATGTTTGGTAGAATTCACCTGTGAAGCCATATGGTCCTGGGCTCTCCTTGGTTGTGAGGTTGTTGATGACTAATTCAATCTCATTACTTGTGATTGGTCTGTTGAGTTCATCAATTTCTTCTTTCATCAGTGTAGGCTGCTTGTGTGTTTCTAAGAATTTTTCCATTTCCTCTAAATTATCATTCTTGTTGGCATACAATTTTTCAAAGTATACTCTTATACTCTTTATTTCTGTGGGATCAGTGGTGATAACGTCTTCCTCACTTCTTATTTTGTGTATTTGCATCTTTTCTCTCTTTTTTTCTCTATTAATCTAGCTAAGGGCTTGTCAATTTTATTGATCTTCTCAAAGAAGCAGCTTTTAGTTTTATTTTTTCTAGTGCTTTTTAATTTTCTATTTCATTTAGTTTTTCTCTAATCTTTGTTATTTCCTTCTTTCTACTTCTTTTGGGGTTAGTTTCTTGTTCTTTTTCTAATTCCTTTAGGTGTGCCATTAGGTCTTTCAGTTTAGATCTTTCTTCTTTTTTGATATATGAGTTTATGGCTATGAATTTCTCTCTCAGTACAGCTTTTGCTGCATCCCATAAGTTTTGAAATGTCGTGTTGTCATTTTCATTCATTTCAAGGTAGTTACTGATTTAATTTGTAATTTCCCCCTTGACACACTGTTTGACTAAGAGTGTGCTGTTTAACTTCCATATCTTTGTGCCTAATCTGGTTCTCTGGCCCTTACTTATTTCCAGCTTCATTCCATTGTGGTTAGAGAAATTACTTTGCATAATTTCAATCTTTCTGAATTCGTTGGAAATTGTTCTGAGGCCTAGCATGTGGTCTATCTTTGAGAATGATCCATGTGCACATGAGAAGAAGGTGTATCTTGCTGTATTTGGGTGTAGTGTTCTGTATATATCTATTAGGTCCAGATCCTCTAATGTATTATTCAAACTCTTTGTTTCTGTATTGAGTCTCTGTCAAGATGTTTTTCTAATGGTGACAGTGGTGGATTAAATTCCCCCACTATATTTGTAGAGGTATCTATTTCTCCATTCGCCTTTCCAGTGTTTGTCTCATGTGTTTTGAGGCACTCTGGTTACATGCATAAATGTTTATGATTCTCCTTTTTTCTTGAAAGATTACCCTTTTTACCAATATATACTGTCCACCTTTTACTTTTGCAATAATTTTGCATTTAAGGTCTATTTTGTCCGATATTAGTATAGGTACTCCTAACCTTTTTTGGTTGTTGTTTGCTTGTAAAATTCTTTTTCGTCTTTTCATTTTCAGCCTCCTTGAATCCCTGGGTCTAAGGTTGTTTTTTTGTAGACAGCATATAGATGGGTAATATTTCCTTATCCATTCTGTAAATCTGCGTCTCTTTACTGGTGAGTTTAATCCATTAGCATTCAGTGTTATTACTGTTAAGGAATTTCTTACATTAGCCATATTTTCTTTGGGTTTATGGATGTCATAGGTCATTTTTATTTCTCTTTTTTTAATTTTTCTTACACTCTACTCCAACTGTCTCTCTCCTGTTTTTTCCTTTCAACCTGCAACACACTCTTTTATTATTTCTTGAAGGTCATGTTTCTTATTGGCATACTCTCTTAATTTCTGTTTATCTGTGCATATTTTGAATTCTCCATCATTTTTGAATGCCAGCTTTGCTGGAAGTTTTTTTCTTTTAGCACCTTGTCTATATCATACCACTGCTTTCTGGTGTCCATTGTTTCAAATGAGTGATCAGCACTTAATCTTATTGAGCTTCCCTTGTATGTGATGGTTTTCTTTTCTCTTGCTGCTTACAGTATTCTTTCTTTGTCTTGAGCATTGGACAATTTGACAACTATGTGTCTTGGAGTAGGCCTGCTGGGATTTATACTGTTGGGGTTGTGCTGCACTTCCTGGACATGTACATCTATCTCCCTTAGTAGGGTTGGGAAGTGTAGCAATTTGATATTATTGATGAATTCCATAAAGCAATATTGAATTATGTTTGTAAACTGGTCTTTTCCTCCGGGCATATTAGAGTGCATCAGTTTCAAGGTTTCACTTTTACTTAATTAAATTATGATAAGAGCTTTGATTGGGCCATGTCAGTAGGGCATTGACTCCCTACCCCTTAGTGGGTGGGGACTCACAGATAAAAGACATGGCAAAAGACAGAGGTGGAGTCTTGATGTTGAGTTTGAGCTGGAGCTCAGGAAGTGAACACACAGGAGAAGAACACAGAGGAATAGAGAAGGCCCTTAGACATGGCAGAAGCCCCAGAGACAGAGAGCACCTTTCACCTGATAGTCTACAGTTGGCTTTGTGGGAAGAGGAAAAGCCTAGACAGCCTCATAGTATACAGCTGACCTTGTGGAGAAAACAGAGGAGCTGAGCCTGGAGAGAAGCAAGCCCTGGGAAGAGAGGAACCCAGGAAACCTGAACACTCACAGATGTCATTTTGCTCCAATATGTGGCAATAGACTTTGGTGAGGGAAGTAACTTATGCTTTAAGGTCTGGTAATGTAAGTTTTGACCCCAAATAAATATCCTTTATTAAAGCCAACAGATTTCCAGTATTTTGCATCAGCACCCCTTTGGCTGACTAATACAGAATTTGGTACCAGGAGTGGGGTAGTGCTTTTGCAATTACCAAAATGCTGGAATCGTTTTATAAATGGGTAAGGGGTATTTTTGGAGGAATTGTGAGATTCTTGATGGAAAAGGCCTAGGTTGTTTTGAATAGACTGTTAGTAATATGGATGCTAAAGAGACTTTTTATGATGCCTTAGAAGTAACTGAAGAATCTACTATTGGAAGCTGGAAGGAAGGCGATCTGTGTTTTAGAGTTGCAGAGAACTTAACAAGATTAACTCCTGGTGTTTTATGGAAGACAAAATTTGAAAATGGCATACCTGGGCATTTAGCTAAAGAACTTTCTGAAGTAAACTTGGAGAATGTGGCTTGGCTTCTCCTTGCAGTTTATAGCAAAATGCTACATGAGAGAGATAAGCTAAGGAATGAACTGTTGGGAATAGAAAAACCAGAAACTGATTCCAGAAGTTCAAAGCCTCTGGAAATCAAGTCCCAGATGATAGCGCCCCATTTGAGGACTTACCTAAACTTAAAACTTGTAAATCAGGATTGAAGATGCAGTTATCTTGGAAAGACTTGTGGAACATCTTACTGTCTGATGGCTTGGACCCATGCTTCTTGCATGCTAAACCAACAAGCTTTTTTCAGAGAGCTGTATGATCAAAACCACTGTCAGATTGGACTAAAAGGGACAGAGAAAGCAAAGATTGAAGGAGAAATAGATTTAAGAGGAAACTACGGAATCTGAGATCTGGAATTAAGACATCACCTTGGGCCAAGAAAGGAACCCCACCCATGTGTACAGATAGGGTGAATTTGCATCAGCAGTTGAAGAGGGTGGATGTTACCACCTGATGTTTGGGGAGAGTTTTGCCACCCCAGGGTACAAAGAGTGTGAAGCACCTTCCTCAAGGTTTAGGGCAGTTAATGTCAGCACCCCATAGGTCTGAGAAGGGTGGACCTGTACCTCATGGATTAGGAAAGGCCAGGTGGTCAACTCATTGCTCTGAGAGGGTTGAGTCTATATGCAAAAGGACAGGGAGGATGTTTTTTTCACTGTACTAGGGAGCCTATGACTCTAACCCAAAGATTGGGTAAAGTGTGGCCTTCTCCCCAACACTCTTAGAGGGTGAGATCTGGAGCTTGGGCATCACCCAGATGCTTGATGAGGGTGAAACCAAGAAAACAATTGTTGGGCAAGCCTGTGGAAATGGTGGATGCACATGCAGCCCCAGAAAGAAGAAACTCTCATCTTAAGAATGACTCTCAAACTTTGAAATTAAATGAAGGGTGCCCTGCAGATTTGCTAAACTTTAGGGGACCCACAAATCATGTTTCCCTCCCAGATTCTCCTTAAGGTAATGAAAATGTTTATCCTTTGTATGCCCATTTGTGTCTTGGAAGCAGATAAATTGATTTGTAAGTTTCAGAGGTCTACAACCAGATGGGACTTTGCCCCAAGAAAAACTGTATTTCTTTAAACTGACTGTGATATCATTTTGTACTCAGCATTGTTACTGATTTAAGGTTTTTTAAAAAATATTGTAATGTCTTTTTGGAATTAACAGGGTGGAGTGTAGCAGTTTGATATTATTGATGACTTCCAAAAAGCAATATTGGATTAAGTTTATAAACTGTTCTTTTCCTCTGAGCTTATTACACTGTATTATATTGAGAGGTTTTACTTTTATTTAATTTAATTATGATTAGGGCTTTGATTGGGCCACATCAGTAGGGTGTTGAGTCCCCACCCCTTAGTGGGTGGGGACTCACAGATAAAATACATGGCAAAGGACAGACTTGAAGTTCTGATGCTGAGTTTTGTGCTGGAGACTGGAAAGTGAACACACAGGAGAAGAACACAGAGAAATAGAAATGGCAGAAGCCTCAGAGAGAGAGAGCCATTCACCTGGTAGTCTACAGCTGGCCTTGTGGAGAGAGACAAAGCCTAGAGAGCCTCATAGTCTATAGCTGACCTTTTGGAGAAAATAGAGGAGCTGAGCCCGGAGAGAAGCAAGCCTTGGGAAGAGAGGAACCTAGGAAGCCTGAAACCTCACAGATTTTGGCAGCCATTTTGCTCCAACACACGGCAATATACTTTGGTGAGGGAAGTAACTTATGCTTTACGGTCTGGTTTTGTAAGCTTCTACCCCAAATAAATGCCCTTTATAAAAGCCAACAGATTTCTGGTATTTTGCATCAGCACCTCTTTGGCTGACTAATATAG
>JAQZBX010097176.1:0-11698 GCA_029593785.1 Cabassous unicinctus
AAAAAAGAAAGCTTGAAGGGAGAGTGAAGAGTGACAGGGAAAAATTCCAAACTATTTGCCTGTATCTGAAACACAGAAAAAAATACAATAGTGTAGACCTTATTTATATGAAGCAATGAAGTATTGATTGGTATATGATTCCAGGGTTGCAGATTAGCATGTGAATGCTTACAATAATGCTCATTAATCATTAGCTTCTCCTGGTAAGTGTTGCTAACATATCCATTCAGTTCAGAAGGAAAAAGAAATGCATATTTCATGCATAAAGTTATTTTGCCATATATGGCTGCCATGATGTTTTTTCATTGTATATTGTCCATTAAAGGAATTTATTGAAAATGTCACACTAGCAACATGGTAATGTAAATAAGCGGATCTTAAACTTTAGCATGCATCAGAATCACTTGGAAGGGTTATTAAATCATAGCCTGCTGGAACCCCATCTCCACAATTTCTGATTTAGCAGGTCTGTAATGGGGCCCAAGAATCTGCATTCCTAACAAATTCCCAGGTGACACCATTGCTCCTAGTCTGGGGACCACATTTTGATTAGTACTGCTGTATAAGAAGGGGCATTTGAAGGAAAGCTAATTATAATAATAACAATAATAACAATGGTTCCCACTTATTGGACACTTATTCTATGTTGGGTCCATATCTTATTGAACCGTCACAGGTGAGGAGGCTGAAACCCAGAAGAAATAAGAGACTTTCCCAAACTTTGATCAATAGTATAGGGTCAAGCCAGGATTTGAACCCAGTTTTGTCCAATTCCAAAACTTTGGAATTGAACAAAAGACCCATATTAATCATTGTTTTATGTTCTACATCACATTTCTTTTTCCTCTCTAAAGACAGATTTGCTAAAACATTGAAAGTAAGTAACATTGAAGGCATACAGCATATCAAACACTATTCCATTATTTATTTAATGTTAATCCTTAACAAGTGAATCAAGAAACTGTTGAACACTGGATAAAAAATCATATATGGTAAGCAGATCATATGTAGTATCCCACAAATTTTTACTACAACACCAAAAGAGGTTATGGGGTGGGGGGCAGGGTGGAAAGTGATGAAAACTGATATTAAAACTAAGTCTAACTGACCATTTAATAATGGTATCTGAGAGGAATTGACAGAAATAAGAAGTAGAACTGATTAAGAAATAAAAAATGAAATAAGCTGGGTTCCCGATCATATCATAGCCCAAACTGACTTCCTTTATGATTCCCTCACACTTTGACCTGCCTCATTGACACAGACAAAAACACAACTTGAGAACTGGCAGTGACTATTCTCCAACCCCTTAGTACTATCGTGTAAAAGAGACCGTATTAGTCAGGATTCTCTAGGGAAACAGAACTGGGAGGAAATATCTGTAAATACTATACGATTTTATAACATTGTCTTATGCAACTGTGAGGATGCAGGAGTCCAAATTCCAGGCTGAGAACTCTGATGAAGGTTTTTGATGAATTCTCCAGGAGAAGCTGGCTGGCTGAAGTAGAGATGGAAATGAATGCTGAAATCATCACTTCTCCTTTTAAGGCCATCAACTAATTGGATGAGATGTCTCTCATTGGTAAAGACAATCTCCTCAGATGATTGTAGATATAATCAGTCATAGATGGAATCAACTTACTGATGATTTAAGTCCATGAAATGTCCTCACAGTAACAATTAGACCCGTGCTTGCTTGACCAAACAACCAGGCAGCATTACCTGGCAAAGTTGACACATGAACATACCATCACAGAAACTGAGGGTTTTTCTTTCCTTTTGCAGCATCAAGGAGAATCTTGAGTACAGCAAAGCCTAGGTCTTCTAGCTTTTATAAAATCCATGTGTTCAAATTATCAGAAAATCAAGAAATTAGGGTGAAAGAGAAGCATCTCTACCATGAAGCCTTTTAGAGCTTGAAGTTGGATGGTCGTTGTGCAAGTCTTTGTTATATCTTCGACAATATCCAGTGACACATGAGGTGGACAGTGATCCACCAAGGACCCACGCTTGCCATAGCTTTTATAAACACTGAGTCACAGGAAAGGTACAATTGGAATAGCATAGAACAGAATAACTGTCATGCCTCCCACATTGATGTTTATAAAAGATCGGCAGTTTGAATCCATGCACAGAATTTACATTATTTAAAAATGAACTGGGGGACATTTGGCTAAATACTTGGCAAAAAATTTGTTAGTTCCTTGCTCACGTGTTCTGCTATGAGAGATTGTAGATGAAGTCTATATATAAGTATTACAAAAGAAAGAAATAGTATAAGACAATACAAGTCACTACTTATATAATTTGGATGCAGACAAACTTCCAAGCCTGAAGCTAATGGAGATAAGATAAAGCAACAGTTAATATATATTTTGTATAAGACAATGGAGCAGTTTGGCATTATTTTTGAATTCCAAAAATAGATACTGGATTATGCTTGCAAACTGATCTGTTCCTCTGGGCGTGATTAGGTTATGATTAGGTCTTTGATTGGGCCATGTCAGTAGGACGTTGAGTCCCTGCTCCTCGGTGGGTGGGGACTCAGAGATAAAACTACATGGCAGAGCAGAGGAGTTAGTTGGAGTTTTGATGTTGGAGTTCTGATGCTGAGTTTTAATGCTGGAGCTCCGGGAAGTAAGCACACAGAGGAGCTTGGTCGTGAGGAGAGAAGGCCCCAGGAAAAGAGACTAGCCGTTCACTTGATAGTCTGCAGCTGGCCTTGTGGAGAGAGGCAAAGCCTAGAGAGCCTCATAGTCTATAGCTGACCTTGTGGAGATAGCAGAGGAGCTAAGCCCGGAGACAAGCAAGCCCGGGGAAGAGAGGAACCCAGGAAGCTTGAAGCCTCGCAGTCATTGGCAGCCATCTTGCTCCAACAAGTGGCAATAAACTTTGGTGAGGGAGGTAACTTACGCTTTATGGCCTGGTAACTGTAAGCTTCTACCCCAAATAAATACCCTTTATAAAAGCCAACCGGTTTCTGGTATTTTGCATCAGCACCCCTTTGGCTGACTAATACAGACAACTTTTAGATAAACAAATCAAAATCAATAAAAATATTAAAAAGCATACAAATTTGGAAAATATTAAACAATATAAAACAGATAAGGGTTTTATATCTTAATACAGAGACCTATATATAAGATCAATTAGGAAAATTAGAATAAGCTAATAGAAATATGGACAAGGAGTGAAGACAGATCATTTAAATTCAACAACAAAAATGACTAACAATTAATAAACTTATAAAATGTTTTCAATCTGTGTAGCAGTCAAATAAATGCAAATTGAATCATGATATGCTCTATTTCATTACCATATATTAGCCCAACTAAGAAATAATAAAATCTAGAGAGCATGTATTATTTTTCACTGGTGGCGTAGATAAAACTTGTCACAACTCAGCTTTTTATATGACAATTTGGCAACACATCAAATTTTGAATCTGCATATCTATTCACTCAATAATTTAACTTCTAGACATATATCCTAACAGTTTAATTATGGCTAGGTACAAAATATAACTACAAGAAAATGTATTAATCATGGTTTAAAATGAGGAAAAGGAGAAAATAATGTATTCCAAATAAGTATATTGATTTTAGTGCATCCATAAAATGTTATTTTATGTAATCATTAATTTTTTTACAGAATATGAATGGAAACATATTTTTGAAATCTGTTTAAATGAAAAGAAAATTTCAAAATATTATGGATATACAGTATCATTCCATTTGTATATGAACAATTACATATCTGATTCAAAATGAAGGACTTAGTCCATGAATTAATCACCTAACTGTCCCAAAGTGCCTTAAAATTGTGATAAAGAATTAAAAGGTCTACATCAACAATAGTAGACACATTTGTGGAAGAAGGACAGCAGAGAGGAGACTGGTAGAACACGGTGCAGGAAAATGTAGCATAATATCATATATAATGTGTCTGGACTTGGCTGCCGTGGAGAGGAGATGAAACTGCTCAGGAGAACCGCGGCACTAGTTGAAGCAGGTTGGCAGGAGACTGGGAACAAGGAAGAGGCTGGCGACAGGTCTACAATGTAAATAAAGTTAGAAATTTCTTTTTAAAAATTGAGTAAATGGTCTCGGGTTCTTGTTGGAACCAAAGAGTAATGCCACCAGTCCCACTGACCGGGGAACGCTGAGCATAAAGGCCAAGGTTCCAGCACTCATCCTAAAATATTCTGCCAGGCATCAATGATCCAAAGGGCTTCCCAGGTCATGTTCCTATGCTCTCACTTCTCATGGAAAAACAACAAAACAACAATGAACGAAGTAGGGATAATTAGACATTTGATAAAAAGCATGCAGCATGAAAATAAACTAAGATGAAATAAAAATTCTTGAACACATAAGGTAATTCAGGGAACAGAAGAAACATTTAAAACTTTTAACAAATATGTTCAAATAAATTAAGAAGATATTTCATCCACCTAACAATATCAGGATGAATTAAGAAAAACACAGTTGGGAAAAAGAAAGATCTCTAGGAAATTATACACACACACACACAAACACACACACACACACACACACACACACACATATGTAATGCCAAATTGGAAAAAAAATCAGTGGAAGACGTGTTAGGTTTTCTTTCCACAAACTCAGCCCTGAGGCTAATTTAAAGAGATTCTTTCACAGCTGTCGGAGAGGCTATTTGATTCTCTCTCTGACCCTGGAACTCAAAATTTGATGCCCTGAGCTTGCCATTTTAAACTCCACATCTCCAGGATAGTCAAAAGTTGTGAGTCCAGTGCATTTACTCTATATTTTTACTTTACAACAGCTATTAGATCTCCTAAAAAAATTCCTTTTTTTAGGCACTTGGTCTCCTAAAGACTTGCCTTTTATAGACACTTGATTTCATATAGAGGAATGGGGGTTAAATTATAGAGAATGAAAATGTAGTCATTACGTCTTTTTCTGCAGTGAATAATAATTACATAGTGTGGCATCACGGTAGATTGATTGTTAAAATCCATTCTTCCTTGTTCCACAGGAATAGAGTTGTGACTGTGCACAGTATTGCTCAGAGCAGCTAAGAAATATACAGTTAACCCTTCCATATTGCAGGGGTAAGGGGTATGGAGCCCCTGCGATCTGGAAAATCCATGTAAAAATTTTTTGGCTTTCTGTCTGTACCAGAGAAGTAGTCTGATTTTTTCTTTTTCTTTTATGGGTTGTTTACAGTACCTTACTGTAAACTTTTGGTATATTAATGGTAATAAAAGATAAAATATATTGATATTATAAAATACTATATATATACATTTCATGCATTTCAGAGTTTCTAAACTTTTTCTGTGCCATCTGCTGGCCTTCGTTTGTCTTCTGCAGCTTCCGCAAAACTCCCCCAAAATTCCCATTTGATTTCTTATGTCGACCTGCAATATATGGACGGAAACCACGATCCAAAAAGTCATGATACGGAAGGAGTAACTATTTTCCAGTCTTATTTGTGACTAGGCATAACCACATACTTAGGCTCTCACTCTTGACGGTGAATGGAGGTGCTGTTTCCTGCCTTCAGATCTAGACCTTAAGTTACTGGGTGAACCCTTCTCTGAATTCCTTCTCAGGGTCAAATTATGGTAGAATTTCTTCTCCTAACCTTATTCTGTATTTTATATAATTTCCTTATATTTTCTGGCATGTAGATGGTTAATATCACCAGACATCAGTGATTTTATATATATATATTTCCATTATAGTCACCCTTTGTCCATTTCAGTGGGAAACTCTAAAGGGAGGTATTGAAAAACATGGATCAGAGCAATATATTTTAGGCACAAGTTAACTTTTATGGAGTAAAAATACAAAAAAATGCAGGGTACAAAACACAGATATGCTCCCTCCAAACTGGAAATAGTCTAAGAGTTCAGTTATAAGACTTATTTAAACAGTCATATCACATGATATATTAAATTAATGTAAATGTGTTTTGAAAGTAATACACATTATTGTATATGTGCCCTTTTCTTTCTATATAAGTTTACATATATTTATTATATAAATATATATGCATGTGTGTGTGAATGTACTGTCTGAAAGAAAGCACATACAGTTCATATTATAGAAAAAGCAATTACAGGTGATTTTTATTCTCTTCTGTATACTTACTTTCATTTTCCAGAATGTTTTCAATTAATTTGTGTCAAGTAAACTGAAAAAACTAAAAGAAAAAAGTAAATTAGACACTATTAGCCTGTCTGTGTTAAGAAAAAAAAATTTATGATGCATCAATTTCAATAGATTTGTTTCTTTTTCAAAGAATCTCGTTTTAGCCAAGGATAAGATGCAAATCCATTTAATTAAACTAATTAGATCAAAGTAACAGATCAAGGAACTTCCTTTTGAAAATCAAAGCTCTTCTTAAATGATGGTATTTTCATAAGCAATGCAAAAACAAGCAAAAAAAAAAAAACTTGGGAGAAATGGGTACAAAAAAAAATATTTTGCAAAACCACAGTTAACATAATGTCAATGGACTTAAGCTCAGATATGACTTGCATTACTTGAATTACACTTAAATTTTACCTGGTCACTTAGATTACAAGCACCCACTATTACAAGCACTCTTACAAGCAGCCACTATTATTTCTTGGTACACTTCATATTTGTGAAGTGTAGGCTGGTTTGTTTTAGGCAAACTTAACCAACCAACCAAAGTCACTAAACCCTGAAGAGCAAATTACAATGAACAATATGCTAATGGGGAGTAATGATTGAATCACATACCTTGGCCTTGTGAAAGTAGTGTCAGTTAAAACATCTAAATATAGTAACCCGAATATAAAAGCCAGATGCAAGCAGCCCATGTAATGAAGGGCACATGGATGAAAAAAGTTGACAATGCTCAGAAAGCTAACCCGGAGCAACATTGGGGAGATATTGTATTCAACCACCATTGATTTGGGGCTTTCTTGTTCAGACATGTTGTACTATCTACTTTGAAGTTGCAAATTGATTTGTTTCTCATAACTCCATATTATAACATTAAACTTCCTAGAACATTTCCTGATACATAAGAGGCAGTTAAGGAATGTTCCCCTCAGTGTCAAATGTCCTATCACTTCTCTCAGCTTTCACGGACTCCGTCCCAGCCCCAGTAGTCCCTCATGACCTCAGACATCCTGGTTTCTCTTAACTGCCCTGTCTTGGATCCACATACAAAGCCACCTTGAAACATTTTCAGCTGCTGCCCTTCTCATGAAGATTTGGTATGCAAACTCTCACATCCATAATTGCGTGTGTCTCACGTTTGACTACCAATAATTGGAACGTGACTTCGATTTGTTGATACCATTATTTTTCTTCCTCTAACCTAAACCCTTTCTGTATGTGACCAGTATGTTTACTTAGTCCTGCTGAGCAGGTACATGCTATCGTGTTTCTACTCTTGCTTTCTGCCTTGGTGCAGATAAAGCCATGTGGCCTCCTCATCTCATTCCTATCAACTCCTATTTCCATGAGCTCTACCTGCCTCCTAATTTGGATCCACCCTGACTCCATGTGCAGAACATCTAGAAGTCCATCCTCAGATATGTGCTCACACAAAACTCCCTTCATTTTCAACCTGTTATCTTTGCTTCATTATTTCGGAATCTTCTGATACCCCTGATTTTACATGTCAGCTCTGGATACAGAGCTCAGACCTTCATGAACTGACATTATTGACTCATTTAGAGCTGATTCTGCTTTTCACCGCTAACCTTTAGCATTCTCTCTTTCTCTCGGTCATGATCCTGTTCTAACTGACTAGCTCTGTGCACTCACAGTTGCAAGTTAAAGATGCTCCTACTACCCTTTATCAGTTAAGCCAAACTGCCTAGCATCCCTTCCTGGGAAGAGAATAGAATAGTCTAATTTCAGTTTTCCATTCTTTATTAATGAACAGGTCACAGTCCAATATCAGAAGTGATGATTACTCAGAAAACTTGGCACAGAATTACATGCAGTTCCCTGCCACGAATCCCCTCTTGTATACAGACATTTGTGCATCCAGCATATGCTTCATTTGGGTGCAAACACAGGACCTGCTTTTGTGGCTTTCCACTCTTCTCTCTGATGATGACCACTTGTGAATATTGATTCAGTCTTACTTGATCTCTCACCCCTTCTTTGGAAATTACTTTAAAGACAACATAAGGACTTTTAGTTCAAGACTCAAGTAACATGATTAGTCTTTTTTGTATATTGCCACCAAAGACTGGTAATGATCCAATTTCCAAAGTTTTTGACTCTCCTGTGATTGATGGAATAATGAAATATTTGTCTTCATGTCCTCCTAAATCCCATTGCTCCTCAACATATGGAAAAGTTGTCTCCTATGGCAGGTCATCCCCTTTTTTAGACCTTTTTTAGCTCTTCTAGATATACAGAAACTGTCTTTTTTCTTTGCTTTGAGCCAAGATATGCGTCACTTTTACCTCAATATAAGATATAAGTAATAATGTTTTAGAGGTGGAAGAGTGGTTATTTTAAATCACATGGCTGTTTCAAAACATGGTTTGAAAATTTTTTTGACACTCCTCCCATTTAAATGTAGGATCTGCATTCATGTGCATTGAATTTGGGTGGGCTTTCTGAGAGCTCCAAACAGGAGAGTAGGCAGAAGTAACGTTATGTGACTTTCAAGGTTGGTCATACATGGCCATAAAGCTTCTGCCTTGTTCTCTGGAGCACTCATTTTTGCAGCCCAGAGCTGCCATATTAGAACTTGGGCTAACCTGAGACCACTGTGGAGAGGCCACATATAGGTGCTGGAATTGACAGTACAGCTGAGCCCTTCCTCCTGCCATCCCAGCCCTGGTACCAGACATGTTAGTAAAGAAGGTTTCTTGGAAGTGGCTCCTCCGGCCCCAGCTGTGATTTCTCCCAGCCATTTGAGTCTCCCTGAGCCCTTCAAATCATCTCCAATGATGTTGTGTAGAAGAACAGGGTCATACCTGTGGGGCTGCTTCTGAATCCCTGCCCCACAGAATCAACAAGCAAGATAGCATGTTTGTTGCTTCACACCACAAAGTTTTGGGGTGGCTTGTTAGGTTTCAGTAGATAACTGGAATAGGAGAGTAGAAAGCATCCTGTTTCCTCAACTGATTTTCCAGAAAATGAAATTGACATTTACCTTAAGCCTCCACAATTCCTTGGCTATTCCTCATAAGATGCTTGATTTTCAAACCTTTCTTTGTGCTAATTCTCCTTCTCCCTCTGCATGGATAATGTTTGCTGTCTGATAAATGTCATTTACAATGGGGAGGGGGACACCTTTTTGTTCTGAACCCTCTGCCTCTACAGATTTAAATTGACTGAATTTTCTTTTAAGGAGCCATATTTGTGTTTAACCTGGTGTGGAATCAACTCGAAATCCACAGGCCTTTTGTAATATCATGCAATTCCACTTTTTACCCTATTAAATGTCTTATTTCTTCACTATCTCAGCACTTTGAAATATAGTTAAATTCTGATGCTTTTATAAAAATGTGTTCAACATTTTACAAGCTTGGTGTTACCTGCACATTAAAAACTAATACAAAATGTTTTCCATCTCTTCATTTTGGTGTCTTTCTCTTTGTGCTTCCAGTTAGTCATGAATTCTGCATTCCATTTATGTAAGAAAAAGCTCTTTGAACACACAAGTGTAAGCAACAATTGAACCAGCGTAAAGACATATCCTTGGAAATCAGTGACCGAAACGTTCTCTTACATTATTTCATTTCTTCCTTGCAGCAACATGAGGAGGAACATATTATTACAGACAGAGAAACTGAGGCTCATGGAGATTAAGTGAAAGTTGTGAGGCTTGGATTGAAACATAGTTGTGCCTCACTCCTATATTTGTGGCCCTTCTCTGTATATTCTTCCACCAGCAGTGATTTAAATGAAAGGCATCATTTCTACTAAGAGTGACATTCAGTTACTTGATTAATTTTTTAGCTTCTCAATTTTGATTGCTACAAGTGAAGTCTTAGGTTGGTCTCATAATTTTCAAAAGTGACAGCTTGAAGTTCCCACATTGCTTAACTCCTCCCTGGGCGAATGATTTGAGTGTGGTGCAGTTTATTTATTGTATGTGGCATTTATAGACGAGATCTTTAATGTCCCCAAGACAGGGAAGTGCCTCTGTTTTAAAAGATTCTATGGTATTCATTCCTTTTCATTTTGATTTTTCCCTTAGGTCTTCATTAATCCATACCCACACTGGGATTGTCTTTCTGCTCCTATCTGATAATTTTGTTATAAAAAAATGGAAACTTTTGTCTGATTAAAAATGGGGGGGAATTATAGAAGAGGTTTGTGAGGAGAGATTGTTTCTAGCTCGTCTCTGACACAGCTAAAGTCCTTAGCAGCAGTGAGAAAGGGCATGAACTTGTAGAGGCAGACAGACTCCTTCCCTCTACTGGCTAGCCATGTGACCAGCACGCTCTCCACCTGTCCTCTCTGAGCTTCTGTTTCTTCATATGGAAAATGGGAGCAATAATGCAGCATGGCTTTAAGAGTCATGGAAGTTTCCTGAATTCTAAAGTTCTGTTAGACCGTCATGGCATACACTTTCCAACATAAAATTTAAAGGAAATACATAAGTACTACCTTCTCATCTTAATGGCTCCACACACGAGTGATGAAAGTCCTATTAGAATTTTTTCAAGGAGAAAAATATTTTATTTCCTTTGATTTTGGTTGTTATCACTTTGTATAAGTTCACATGAAGAGGAGAGGAGGGCAATGATGCAGAGTGAGATTCTGATGCTAAGTCATCAACCAGCCAAACTTTCTGACAGAAGAAAACATTATATTATGGGTTCCAATGGCAAAGCACACCTTAATCAGAATTTGTCACAGCAAAATTAAGCATTTTCATAACTTGTGCAGATATCCTGAAGATGGTTAAATCTTTTGGTGTTAAAGTAGTTAATGATAAGGGACTGAATCCCTATCACATATGATGGTTATAAAACTAAATGAGACACCATATGGGAACCACCTAATACAGTATCTTGCTCAAGACAGATACTCAATAAAATATTCCTGCTTTGCTGGGCAGAAGAATGCCATTTGTCTCTTTATCGATAACCCTGTCTCATGCCAATATGGACTGTTTTGTACAACAGTAGAATCTATTTGTAGTTCAAGAAGATATTTACATGTGATAGTCACAGGGCTGGCTTCAAGTTTATAGAAATAAATCTTCTCTAATTTCCTACAGGGTTTTTTTCTTTTTTTTTTCTTTTTTCAGTTCTTTTGGGACTGTTTTGCCTCAGGCTGTCGCTGGGCCTCTATGCCTATCATATTTTAATTCCCAAATGGTCATTATGTGCATCATTTCAGCATTTTGCTAAATGTGAATAGCTGCTATTCCACCATGAACAGCAGAACACAGCATGCTAAGGTATTCTATTAACAGAACTGTTTCACCTTGTCTGGGCTTACAGAATAGAACCATGGATATTTGTCAAACAAATGCAGGAATGAATAAAAGAAATAATGAACACTGGATCTTCATATGTGTTTAAATAAATGGAACTACAAAAAGGAGAATACTAATATTGTGGTCTCTCCAAGTTGCCCATGGTGATGCACTACTTTATACTAAACCCTTACAAGGCCAAAGAAGGTAAGACATTATATTCATCAGGGCTTTCCAGGGAAACAGAACCAACAAGGGGTGTATA
>JAQZBX010097177.1:0-11720 GCA_029593785.1 Cabassous unicinctus
AAAAAAAAAAAAAAAAGATTTATTAAAAAAAAAAAAGTATGTATGATATGCTACCATTTATATTTTACAATTAAATACATACACACACAAACACATATATATACGTGTGTGTGTATATATATACATACATATATGGTGTGTATGTTTTAATATGCATAAAATAATCTGGAAGGAAGACCTTAAGAAGCTAAAAACGTGTCTGAGGAGGAGAATAGGTACCTGGAAGATAGGAGTGGAAGGCATACTTACTTTTCACTGTAAATCCTTTGTGTACCTTTTGACTTTGGTTTCTTGTGCATTACTTTTTAAAAATATTTACAATAAAATAGATTTCTTAGAAGCATTTTGGACCTCCAGTGTCCTCATGAAGCTAGTCTAAGATGGTCAACGTAAGCCACAGCAACGCTTAAATGTAGAGCGCATCCACGTGGTAGCACTGATTCCAAGGACGCCCACCAAGCTCTTTCCGCCTGGGGCCTGGCAGTGGACAACACTGACGTGCCCGTCGCTGGCTCCTCTCCCAGTGCCGCTTTCCGCCTCCACCTATCTGCTCACATAACCACCTCTGCCTAGACGCCCCTTCAGTCCACTATTCGTGCAGCTCTTCTTCAAGACTCATCTTAGCTACACTGTCATGTGGAGCCTCCTCCTGCTTCCCATGTCACCCAACCCCCACTCTTACCTATTAGGGTGGGCTACACTTTCTATTAAGTGACATTAAATAGAAATTATCTCTTTGCTAATCTGTCCTCCCCTCTAGGCTAAATTTCTTGAGATGAGAGTTTTAAACTTTTTCTGCTATGTATGCCCAATGTTACAGTACTCAGGAAATATTTACTAAACTCTAATGCAAATTTACCATTTAGAGCATATTATATATACAGAACCAAAGAAATTACTAAGCATATTTTGAAAAATACCAAATCTCTGTCCTATGTTCATCCATCAAAAAACAAGAAACTGATAAAAAAAATGTAGGAGAAAAATGAGATAGTAGCATACCTTGCCACAAATCTCTGGTACATTATATAGGAAGGTGAAAACACAAAAACAAACCAGAAAGTATATGCATCATTAATACAAATATAAAAATCTTTCAAATAATTGAAAACAAACAAACTTCCCTCCAAAACAAAGAATATCTCTTAAAATATTAAAACTGATTCTAATTATTTTTGCCAAGGATCACTTTGTGACTCTGGGCAAATTACTTTAGTAAATGGGGATGAGATCATTTAATAAACGACACTGGCAACAGGTCCTGCTAGAATGGAATACGCTCATCCGATTGCTCCTTTCCTTACCTTTTTCCCACGTTTCTCTTTATGACGCACATCCTTATTGCCTTGGTCCAGTGAAGGACCCAACTGTCTCACATCAGTGCCAGAGACTTCCTTCCTCTGGTCAGAGGAGTGCCTCGTTCTCCCAGGGATCTGGAATTCACTTTCTCCTTCTGCCCTATTCCAGTTGGCCTAGGAAGTCAAGGTTTCAGCTTAGCTCAAAATCCGCATCTTCTTAGATGACTTTCCTTCAAGCTCTGGTACACCACGCCCTAATGATACACTTGCTCAAATGCCAATATTCGACAGTTTATAACACCCACTTCCGCTGTGCTTTTCCCTATATTTCTGTTTTATCCCATTTCCAAACCTCAAACCTTTGAGTTCTCTGGTTCATACAATATGGCCTACAGCAAAATTTAAAAGACAAAGTACAAAATACAAACTTATAGCAGTTGTTGGTATAAGTTACTGTTTACTCAGATGCAGTTACCTTTGAATTTAACTAAGAAATGAATCATAAGTTTAAGGAAACAACCTCAACTGTTGAGTTGAAAGGCAATTAATAAAATACATGTCCAGTTTAACTACTTTGCATTGTTGGAAGGCTGATGCTTTTTGTTTGTTTTTTACACTTAATACTAATGATACTTTGCTAGCATAGACTTGGCTAAAGACTTGGCTAAATGAAAGTTTAAGAATAAAGGGGAGTGAAAATTACAACTAGTAACTTTCATTTACTGTGGACTTCTGGGACAAGAGTAAACTACAAATGGCATGCAACCAAAAAATAAAATTGAACAGAGAAAATAAGCATTAAACCTAAATGCCTATTTAATTCCTTTCCTAAAGCTCAGTAACACAGTTCCAGACAACACAGGGGTGAAGGGGCGAATCACTCTCTCCAGGTCTGAGAGTACTGAGAATGCCACTTCCCTCAGCTAGGGCACAAAACCAGGACTTGAACCCAGAGCCACATGACCATATTCCTGCATGCGTCAACTCCCCATGGGCACACGGAGGCACGTACTTCTGTTATATATTTAAGCTCATGCAGCTTAAATAATTGCTAGCTATGCCAAAGCATTGGCTTGTTGATCACCAGTCGTTCCTACAACCTATATATAGGAACAAATCTTTCAAGACTCAACTCAAACCTATTTCATGAAACCATCCCTGACTACCTTCCTGCACTTTGTACATATTTTATTTCAGCACCTATCATGCTGTACTGTGGTCATTCAACAGGCCATAAGGTGCTGGAGACTGAGGCTGTACGCCTGTGTGTGTATCTTTGTAGTCTCTTAGTCTCACTCTCCATTTAACACACTACCTGGTTAATGATGGATTCCAAATATCTACTGATTGAAAGAAAGAATAAAAGACTATTAAGCTGTCAATCTCATTCAATCCAGACAACTGTCAATGTTTATAATCAAAAAATATTTTTCTCTTGTCATATACTAGGATGGGAAAGAATACCGAAAAAAACCTCTCCATAATCCTCCAGTTCAACTCCCTATGACAAAGAAGCAGGCTAAATAAGGAGAGAAGGCTCACAGGATGGTCTTATTTGAAAGTGCACTTTTCTCTTCATTTGGCCGTCATTTACCATGAGAACAAAGATAATTCTCTCAATCAAAACGTGCTTCTCCTTCAGAATGCCAATCACACTCCTAAATGCCCACCATAAGCCATCTGCCGAAGCTGAAACAATCCCCATTTAGACCCATTAGGGCAGTTCTCTAGCCTAGCAGCAACAGTAGTGGGGACAAGAGCCGACACTCCAGGACATCCCCAAGGCTCATGCTGGTTAAGTGCTTTACATTATTAACTCTTTCCATCTTCACAACAACCCAGCGAGGTAGATGTTTTATTACTACGTTTTACAGGAAACTAAAGTATAGAGAGGTTCAGTAAACTGACCAAGTTAAACAGCTATTAAGTGGAAGAGTAAGAATGCAAATCCAGGCAATTGGACCCAGCACGCGTAACCTCAAACACTTTGCAGAAAACCCCCCAACCTGTAGCTGTGAACACACAAGCAAATTATAGACTCGTCTCCTCCACCGATCACATTAGAGCCTGCTTCAATTTCTTTAAAAAGCAGAAGTGCTTTTATGTTAAAGTAGATTTTCATCATAAAGATGATCACAGAAGTTACCTGGAGCCGAAGGTCAGACATTTGTCTTAAGAGATCCTCAAAGAGTTCTCTGTCATCTTCAGGTAATTCAGATGACAAGACGACCCCCACAAAGCACCCTGATGCTTGTAACATTGTATCAGGAAACATGTAGGCTCCCGCAGTACATTTCAGAACTGGAGATCTATCAGGAACTAGAGGATACAACCAGTCACAAACCTAAAGGTATTAGGGGAAAAAAAATCAATTAATGGAACTAGATTTTCACCTCGGTTTAAAAATTGTTATACCAGAAATAAACATTTCAAACATTTCAAGATAAACACTTGGAAATGTATTTTACGAGGCTTTAAAGAACCACCAGGGTCAATAAAATCCCTAATGAAAATTAGCCATTTATTAGTCTGATCTTGCAGCAAACCATTCATAAGAACTGTGCTAAAAATTATACAATCTTAAAACTGGTAGCCTTAAATATCCCAGTGCTGACCAATGATTCTAGCTTTAAATAAATGATCAAAGTAAATTTAGGTTTTCTTTATTACTCAAATTTAACATCCCTTTTTAACAATAAATAATAAACCACCAGTCAGTCATGCTTGTGGAGTCACTATGTCTTGTGATATTAGAGCTCCCAGAAATGACAGGTAGGGCGGTCAGGCTGTCAACACACCCAGGCTGAACTGCGCATCGTGGCTATCTAAATGCACAAGAGACCACGTGTCAGTGACAATTTCCAAATGCATTCATATACACCCAGAATACAACTGCATCCACCACCCGGGACACTGTCTTCCCGTTGTGAAGAAACCTGGGAGGCCAGTCTGGTATCAAAACACTGCTTTGTGCTCAACGGTCAAAGAGCAGGAAAGTCTCCCCATAGACGATGGGAAATGCTGGTACACCACCCTCACCTCTGCCAACAGAATACACATGTGCAGGGACTGGAATACACAACTCTACAGATTTAAAACAGATTAGCAGGTTTTAAAACGACATTAAAACTAAAACCAAGAGAAAACTTGCTTTTGAAGTCCTAGAATTCCAAGACTGTCTACTCAAAACCAAATTATCTTATTCTAATTTCCTAAATACACCAACAGTGACCTTTGCAGCACAGGAAATTACATCTAACGCTATTTAGTTGATTGGTGTGTGTGTTTTTAGTATAAAAGCATTCAGTAAACACATATTTAACACCTACCTAGGACACTGGACTACAAATACCTGAATATATACAAGTGAGAGTCCTTTAAATAGACTCAAATTAAATTCTGGGTACAATTTTGCTTTTCATTTAGGACCAAAAAGGAGGTATAAGATAACAAACAAAATAAAAAACACTGTGACAGTACACATTTTTACTAGCATAAAGGTCATCTGAATGGTTGAACTAAGATAACCAAGTACTGACATACGTTTATCTCACTTTCAGCTGCAGTGGCTCCAAAGATCTTTTAAATTCCATTGCTACAATGCAACACCATTACCAGGTCAGCAGAAAGTTACAACTTTCATAGCCCCATCCCCACTCCAATCAATAAGCCTACCCTTTTTAACCTCAAGGCATCTTTTCTAAAAGAACCTACAGGATTTATAATACCAATATTCTTCCTGCCCAGTAACTAAGTCTTCCTTTCAACAATGGCCCAAAGTATCTCCTTCACACAACCCTTTCTAAGTCTCTGTGTTTAAGCAATTTCAAGTTGATTCCATGTAAAATTGCCTAAGAATTGGGAGTAGAGGATATGGAAAGAGAGAAAGAACACAGATAAACAGTGCTGGAACTCATCATCTGAACTCTGGACAGAAGCACTTGCTTTGCTTAAATACTGGTCTCTCTTCAATGCAAAGCCTTTTGTATACCTAATGTACACCGCTGAGTCCTCATTTTTAGGGCCATCTCCCCATACTTACAGCCAACCTTTAAAAACCAGATTGGTTATTGGACCGTCACCTTCAGAATACTGCACTAATTCCACAGCGAGGCGCTGACGTCAGTACCAGCCCTTGCTCTTAGACAGGGGCATCATGGTAAATTTGCCTGCTGGGACTATTAGAATTCCATCCTAAATTGCCACCGCAGTCTCTGGATCAGGCTTTTCAGCTCCACAAGATGAACATTTGGGGCCAGATCACTTTTGTTAATGAGGCTGTCCTCCTGGCACATTTAGTGGTGTCCCTGGCCTCTGTCCACTAGATGTCAGTGGTAGCACCCTGCCCCCAGCTGTGCCCATCAGAACAGTCTCCAGACACTGCCAGACATGCCTGGGTGAACGGCCCTTAGCCAAGAACCAACGCTCCAGACGCTGCTGGGTCTAGCCCAGCTCAGCAACTCAGCTCAACATTTGTGGGAAATTACAGTTACAAATCCACACAGGACCCCTCTGCATATTAAAATTATTTAGTTTCTTTTTCAGATAACGAATTAAAAATTTAACAATGGACACTTTAATTCCCCTGTCATCATGAATTTAATACCAAAACAATACTTTAAATTTTTAAAATAGAAAAATGAAAGACTACAAAACATAAACAGGTATTTAAGGCTCATAAATTCCATGCCACATATTTACAAAAGCAGTAGAACTTATAACTTTTCTACACTTCTTATCCTGGACACATTATAAATACCAACAAACTAAAAAGATGTATCTTATGTATATTAAAAATTATTTTTAGTTTCTTTTTTCAGGTTTTTTTTTTTTTTGGCCTACCTGAAGAAACCCAGGAGGACGGTTCAGAACCGTATCTAGAGAATTATCCAAGAACCTCACGATCCGAAGGTACCCAGGATATGAAGGTGCGCTAACCTCCCCAGCTGGGTTTACAAAAAAAATCTGTACTCCATTTGGTATCAAAATCAACTCATCTGCATCGAGCCCCAGGGTCTCAAGAGGTGGTGGCTGAGAATGGTTCCTATAAAAGTTCTCCCCAACAGAGGAATATTCTCCGGACTCTGTTCCATAGGACACAGTGTAGTGACCCTCGGCAGCCTGAGGGGTATAAGCAGGAGGTGCTTCTGCTGGACAGCTCGGAGATGGCAAGGACAAAGGCCCGGGTCCAGGAGCCGACCCCACACTTGCATTTGAGGTGCTTCCATTTACATCAGGGTGCTGAGGAGCCGAACTAAAGAACTGAGCTTCCGCTGGCTTTTCTGGCATTTCTTTAGGGGGAAATTCTGGATATAATTTGGGCACCTCCTGAAGATCATTCCGTAAAGAAGTGGCGAGACCCTTCTCCAGAATCTCCAACCTGGCTCGCACGTTCTGCAGAGTTTCTTTCATCTTCTGCTGCATCTGTCTAGCAGACTCCCAGCCAGGCCCTGTGTGCTCAGGCTCCGCTGACGAAACACTGATTCCTCTGAGCAGATGTCCTATTCCTTGCTTATAGTAGTTTTTGGCTTCTTCTTTCTGACCTAACTCATCTGTATTCAATCCTTTATTAACAAATAAGAAGGCCTTCTTGTATGCCTCTCTGATGATCTTAATTTCAGCAGCTTCTCCATTTTGTGGTTCTTGCTCCATTTCTGCAAAACAGTAAACATTATCTCTAATTATCTCATTTAGTTATTTGTTTACTTATTTATTAGTATCTCTGCCACCTGAATACATTTCAAAAGGACAGGAACTCTGTCTGTTATTATATTTCCCTAAGCCTGATAAGAAAGCACTCAATATATATTTGTTGAATGGATAAATGAATGAATGCTCTTGGTCCTAAACATCTTTTTAATTAAAACAAATAAACAACAAAAAAAAATCAGAATACATCTACTGAAGAACTTTTTTCAGTTTCTTATTAGTAATAAAATAGTTTGATGTCGTACCAATCTTCATGTTTGGAAGAAAGAGTCTCATTAATTCATTATAATATAAATCCAGAGTATATCCAGTTAATTAAAAATGAGGTTGACTCACACATTGGAAAGAACAGAAATGAGAAAAAAATCCTGATGAAGTTTTAAAGTTAACCAAATTGCATTTAAAGGTGGCAGATACCCATGGGCAGTTAATGCCATTCCCTTCAGTAAAGTGGCTGTAATATGCTTATTTAAAAAGCATAAGCATTTTTTACTGAGAAAAAGGCATAAACAGCTCCTTCAGGAGAGGATATTTAAAAGACCGATAAGCATGTGAAAAAAGGGTTCAACACCCTATTCTTCAGGAAAATGCAAATAAAATCCACAATAGGCTGCCTTTATGTATTTTATCAGAGGGCAAGGATGTAAAAGACTGACAAGCATTAGAGAAGACAGAACTGGAATTCTCAGACTTTGCTGTGGGGAGTAAAAAATGATAAAGCCACTTTGGGAATTGGGAATTTCTATGAAAGCTAAACATTCGCCCACTCTATGACCCAACAATTCCACCAGGAGGTATATAACCAAGAGAAATGAATGCATAATCACAATAAAATATTTACAGAAATGTTCATAACAGCTTTACTCACAAAAGCCAAAAACCTGAAACCACCCAAATGCTCATCAACAGAATGGAGAGTGGTATATTCGTATAATGCAATAATGCACAGGAATTTAAAGCAAAACAAAACTGATGCCTGCAACATAGATAGAGCCCGCCATCCTTGGAGCAAAAGACGCCAGACACAAGAGACGTCACACTTAGACCACATGCTTTGTGATTCTACGTAAATGGAGTTGAAGAACAGGCAAAACTAGGCTCTGAAGACAGAAGTCAAGAATGCTCACAGGTGGGGACTGGGAAGGGACATGAGGCCATCTTCTGGAGTGTGGCAATGAGGACTACACCGTGTGTACATGTACAAAGCCACTCAGCTGTAGATTCACGAATAGGGCCCGGTCTGCCCTTCCCTTTATGCCATCCCTCAATAGAGCAGATAAATAACAAAGCTTTAACCCATC
Source organism: Cabassous unicinctus (assembly GCA_029593785.1). Lineage (NCBI taxonomy): Eukaryota > Metazoa > Chordata > Mammalia > Cingulata > Chlamyphoridae > Cabassous > Cabassous unicinctus. The sequence goes on from JAQZBX010097177.1 coordinate 8,309, forward strand.
AGTACAAAGAGGGAGGGCAGAGTCAACAGCATTTTAGTATCAAGAAAGGAGGCAAGCAAGGAATAACCTGCAGAGCAGACAGAACAAAGCTGGAGCCCAAGCAGTCAGTGGGGAAATTAGAGAAGCAGCTCCATTTACATCACAAAGAACCTCCAAAAGGTGTGGGAATTGATGGAATCCAATCTTCCTCGGGAAGAGTGAAGGTGGAGCTGAAAAAAAGGAGGATTAGTTGAAAGCCTGTTTACAGATTAGACCCTCAGATCTCTCCTAAACTAAGCCGCTAGGACAGGATGTCTCCCCACCCAAGAGAAGGCTGGATGCTTTCTTTCAGGAGCCGGTAAAAAAAAGTGTTGCTAGACGGGACTATCAGGCCCAGTTAGGGTAAATACTAGATACAGGGGGGATTAAATGAAAAAATGACATACTGAATACTGAGATGCCCCAGCTTTCTCCTTGCTACTTGGTTCCTCAAGTTCTGGTGGCCCAGGTCTCTCTCCTCCAGAAGAGACTGGAAGTATCTTCTCTGGGGAAACTGGTCACCACCAAAAGGAAAGACCTAAAGATAGGGACGTTGAGAGTTCCCAGGACAACCATGCAGCCCACTCACCCTTCAGAGGAACCGTGCCAACATGCCCACCCCCAGAGTCTCCAGTCAACTTTCTAGAGCCCCAGTCTTACATAGGGCCAGAAAGCCAAGGCTCTCAAGACACGTGAGGAGAGCATCTAGTATGAAAGACAAAAAAAACAGAGCAACTCAATTTTGTTGAAATGGACACTATGCAGCAATAAGAAAATGTCAATAAATACCTACCATTTGTATCAACATAAAAAGAAAAAAGACTGCATCCATAAAGAACAGGATTTTTAAAAACGAGCCATGGGATATTAAAAATAAAAGAGATGCAGTGAAAAACTCAATAGAGAGATCAGACGATGTTACAAAAATTATAGAAAATGACCAAAAAGCAAAGCAAATAGAGATGAAAAAATATGAAAAAAATAATTAGAAAACAGATCTAGAAGACCCAATACCTGAATAATAAAACTTCTAGAAACAAAGAATAAAGAAAATATAAGGGATGAAAGTGTTCAAAAAAAGTAATTTAAGGCATTTCCCAGAACCTGAAAACATGAATTCCCAGATTTAAAAAAGCACAATGGGGGTGGGGGGTGGGGGAGAGGATTTCTTCAAGAAACTGAAATTGATAGAATATTTAATGCATTTCTAAGTTTTGAGAAACAATCTGTCCAACTGTGGGAGGATTTGGGGTTTAAGTAATGATAAATACAAGGAAAAATAAGGAAATAAAAGTCAAGACAATGATTTACTCCAGGGAAGACAATTCACTGAGCTAGAAAGAAAAAGTAATCACAGTGTACCACACGTCTCAGTGGTGATTAGTGTCATAATAATGTAAATAATGAATCACGATATAAGCAAAATTATGAAACAACCCTACAGAGAAGACAGGAAGATGAATGGATAGAAAGTTTGCATGCATATGGTGGAGAATAAAAGCTAAAACTTCATCTTTCCTACTAGGACATTCATGAATAATGCCTAAAACTGAAAAATCAAAATGTATGAATATAAGCATACTCTTTAGAGATATAAAGAGAAAAAAAATCAAAGAACTGACTAAGAAAATTGAAACAAGTTGCATTTGGAAGGAAGGGGTAAGATTTGGGTGGTGGAACCTCTGCTTTTCATTCCTAGTCTTATAAAAATGTTTAATTCTTTACGTGCATTGTAAAAAATATATGGTAAAAGATTAATTACTAACTTAAAAAAAATAAACTGAAGCTACAGAGCAGCACTGTCCAATAGAATTTTAATGCAAGCCACATAAGTAATTTTAAATTTTCAAATGGCCACATTTTAAAAAGTAAAAAGAAACAGGTGAAATTAATTCCAGTAATAATTTTATTTATCTCAACACATCCAAAATATAATGACATATTTTAACATTTTTTGGGGGTAAAGTTTTCAAAATCCAGCATGAACTTTACACTTAAAGCATGCTACAACTCCATTAGCCCCGTTTCAGAAGTGCAGTAGCCACTTGTGCCTGGTGGCTACCATTACTGGGCACTGCGATTGTATGGCTTCTTTTTCTGTGATCTCATTAAAATTTATGACATGATTAAAGCTTTACCAGCAGTCTACATTACAAAGGCATCACAGATGCTGAACTAGCTTTTGATAATAAGGGAACCATATCTTTTAATGTATAAAATAAGCCACTATCAGCCTTATCTTGCAGCTACTTTGATACTTAACAGAATATGTTCAGTCCCTAATTTAGAAAACCCACCTACCTTACCCTGCCCTAAATCCCCCATCAAAAGTATCAATCCCTTTCTCTGGAATCCTGTCCTGTTGTGTAGAATGCCTCTCTTTCCCTAGGGCTCAATCCCTATCTTCCCTTAGAAACCATAGGATGTGCATTCTAGCATTCAGAGGTGGGCCTTGGCATCCACATGTTTGCCACCTGCCACAGGACACCGCTATCACCAGAGTCCATTTAGAGTGTTAAGGATGCCGGACCATCTGCGATGGCTTCTCATTTAATCCTGACCACCATTTCTAGGGGCAGGATTACTACTTCACAGAGAAGGAAACTGAGGCTTGGAGAAGTTCATTGCTCAGATCACCTGTTTTTGAAAGACCCTGGAGCCTTTCAGAGGAATGATTTTTACATTTTTAAATGGTTGTAAAGACAGAAGAATATGCAACAGAGACATGATGTGGCCTGCAAAGTCTAAAATATTTGCTATCTGGCCCTTTACAAAAAAAGTTTGCTGGCCCCTACCCTAGATTACAAGTTAAGAAGTCTGATTCCATGGGAAGCGGGTGTAGCTCAGTGGTTGAGCGCCTGCTTCCCATACATGAGGTCCTGGGTTCCCACTTAAAAAAAAAAAAAAAATCTGATCCCAAAACTCATCCTCTAAATCAGGGTTTCTCAATCTTGGCACAATTGACATTTGGGGCTAGATAATTCCTTGTGAAGGCCTGTCATACTCATCTTAGGACATTTAGCAGCCTCCCTGGTCAACATCCACTAGACCCTCCCTCCCTAGTTGTGATAACCAACACAGTCTCCAGACATTGACCAATGCCCTGGGAGAAGACTGGCTAACATCACCTCCGGAAATGTCCTCCAAAATGGGGAACATCGTGGGGACTTCTCTACGGGAAGGCTTCTAGATCCCCTACTTCTATTGTCTCATTAAAACTAACCTTGCCTAGGAATGCCCCTGCAGTGGAGTTATCAGTTGTTTTCCCTCCCAGGCCCCTTTCACAATCCTCCCACATCACAAAAGAGGCACTCCTCTCACCAATTCCTATTCCTACTGAAGTACAATGCCCTGGGGAAAAGCCTCCCCAGAGGCAAAAAAAAAAAAAAAAAAA
>JAQZBX010097178.1:0-11719 GCA_029593785.1 Cabassous unicinctus
TGTAGGTTGACTAGATGACTGCTTTCCAAACTTTAGTCATTTACATATCAAGTTCTTGATTTTACCATATTCATGTACATTCTATACCATTATTTACTTATTTTTCTTGGACTCAACTTCAAATCAACTTAGCTTTTAAAGCTTTAACTTTGGAGGACAGATGTGGCTCAAGTGATTGAGCTCCTGCTTTTCATATGGGAGGTCCCAGGTTTGGTTCCTGGTGCCTCCTGAAAAAACAAAAATGAACAACAAGCAAAACAAACGAAAAAACCAACTCAGGGAAGCTTATGTGGCTCAGTGGTTGAGCGCCGGCTTCCCACATATGAGGTCCTGGGTTCAATCCCTGGCCCCCAGTACCTCAAAACCACCCCCCAAAACCAAAAACTTTAGCTTTAAAAACTTAGCCTTATCCTAAACAGTGCTATCTGAAATCACAGGCTTGATGTATTATTATTCTTTTCTAAAACACAATAAAATACATACCTAGCATTAAAACATAAAATATTTGTTTATGCACTGCAGAAAATCATGTCTAGTACCAGCAAAAATAATCACCCACCTCATGTACTTGTTATGAAGATTGATGATTGCCCCTGTAAAGGACACAGCACAGTTTGGTACATAATAAGTCTTTGATAAGTGTTCCCTGTGTCACGCTAATTATACCACGATGGGGAAACACTAGACTAGGGACTCTCTCAGGCTTCTGACTGGCCCTGTGAGTGTGAAGGACACCTCAGGGTTTGGAGGACTTTAGCAGAGGGCTAAACTAGGCAGTCAGGGTCCCACCACTGCGAGTCCTGTGGATGGCAGTCCTTCTCTCTGCCTCTGACGGCCATCTTTGTCCCTCCAGGCAGCCATCCAGACAGCCCTGAAGTCAGAGGAGCCCTCCTTGGCTCTCAAACTCTATGAAGAAGCTGGTGACGTGTTCTTCAACGGGACCCGCAGCAGGCATCGTGCGGTGGAGTATTACCGAGTAAGTCACCGAGTGTGCAAGCCGTGTCTGGCACAAGGGTGAGCCGGGCCACATTGGGCCTCAGCCTAGAGCCTCCTTTCCCTCCCTTGCAGGAATTTCTTTTTTCTCCCTCATTCGTCTACTGCCCACATGCTGCCCCTCCTCTTTTGTCTAGGAGGCTCTCAGGGAAGGATCTGATAAGTTCAGGCATTCTCAGGCTTGATAAATTATCCTCCTTAGAGAATATACCATAATAATTACATTTCTTGGGTACTTGGTACTTTATAGTTCTGTGTTTCCCAGAGTGTTTCTCACAAAGATTCAAAGTAGTACATGGATGAGACTTGATTCAAAGTGGTACATGGATGAACATTTTTGTTTCACTATATTTTTATTAAGCATGCATTAAGATATAGTAAAAATTTAAAAATGTATGTATAACACTAGCTCATCAAACATGTGATTTCACAGATATTATTGCATAGGAAACACTAGCTCATCAAACACATGATTTCACTGCATGCTAAAGCAAGATAATAAAAGATTTAAATTAATACTAACTAATGTCCAGGTGTCAAGTAAATATGTCAAACATCTTATTGTTCATCAGTTGACTGAAGTTTGTGAAACCTCATTATTTTATTTGTTCATTTGTTTATTCAGTCATCAAACATTTATCACACACCTAATAAGTGCCAGGCACTGAACTAGAGATGGGGAGACAGCAGAGAACAAGAAACCAGTCCTTGAGCTATTGAGGTGCTTACTTTCATATGCATTTTATAGATAAGAAAATAAAGCTCAGAGAGATGAAGGGACTTGTCTAAAATTACACAATAATAAAAACAATAGAAATGGCCATTTTTTCGAATGCTTTCAGACCATATATGTACTTTATTGACTAGCACTGTGGGCGCTATGGGAGCACATGGCTGAAAGGTGAATAACTTCCCACGTAACCTTGGAAAAGTCACCTCCCCTTTCCTGCTTTCAGTTTCCCCAATTTTAGGAGACAGGGTTGGACCTGATGACTCTTCTGTACTTCCACCTCTAAGATCTGGGCAAAGTAAAAAAAGAGCAAGAACCAGGAGAAACAGTTGAGAAAAGGCATGCATGGAAACGTGGTCTTCCCCCATTCATCTTAGTCCACTGCCCTCCCCCTTCCCTGCCAGTAGAACATCGGCTCCCAGGGATTCTATGTACCCCTAGTTTCTATCTAGACTACCTAAGGTTCTCTGTGTCTCTTTTCTTAGGCTGGGGCTGTTCCTTTAGCAAGGAGGATGAAAGTGGTCAGAACTGAGCTCCGGATTTTCAACAAACTGACAGAGCTGCAGATGAGCCTTGAGGGCTATGACAAGGCTTTGGAATTTGCCACACTGGCTGCCAGGCTCAGCACAGTCACGGGTAGGTGGTCCTAACTGTTGGGCATGTTGAGTGAGAGGGATAAACATTACTCCAGGGTGGACGCCAAATCAACAATAGCATAAGTTCTGGCATCAGACTGCTTGGGTTCAGATCCCAGGTCCAACTGTCATTTGCAGGGAGACTTTAAGCAAGTTGCTTAACCTCTGTAAACCTCAAGATTATCATCAACAAATCAGGATTAACAGCACTGGCAGCATGCAGTTGTTATGGAGAAGCACAGTGCTTTGAGAAGTGTTACCTGTATCATGCTAATTATTATGTCACACTTGGTATTATTCCCTGAGTATAGGGTAAATGGCATTTTATCCTATGCACATGCAATGCCCCCATTACAAAAGGCCTGGGTCCTGGATTTTTAATTGCTTGGTTGTTAGTCAAAAGCACATTTTCCCCATGGAATTGAAATGTAAATGAAGGTCAGGTTCCCAGGCTAGCACATTAACTTAACTCACAACAAAGCTGAAAAAGCTTGCATTTTCAACAAAAGCCAGTAGAAAACAATACAAGTCATTAAAACAGAAAAAAAAAAAAAAAGCAGACTAAAAAAAGATTTTAAAAACCTTATCTTGAATGTTGGTGCTTGAGGAAAAGCAGGTTTGATTAGAGGAGGATATAGAGGTAAATGGAATCTTCTGTGACGATTCTAGAAGGGACTTCTGGGCATTTTCAGGCATCAGATGTGGATGGTCTTGGGCTTTTGTGTGTGTGTCTAATTGCACTTCAAAGCTCCTGTCTCCTTTCCTAGCTTTTCCTTCACTGCAGAAAACCTTATCTGAGCCGACTGTCTGCTAACCTCAGGAAAGGTTGCCCCAGGAGGCTCCCTCTGAGCATTCTTTTCCCTTCCATGGACTGAAGCTGAAAGCAGGCTTATAAACTCTTTATATATGCATTTCCCTGTGACTGGCTTTTTCCATATCAGAAAATATTTCTCTCCATTAGACTTTCTCATTTAATTTAGACTTTTGGCCCTTTGAAGCCTGAAAGTGACGTTTTTAGATTGTGTCAAACAGCCACCTTGCAAATATTCCAAAGAAAACATTGGAAGCCTTTGTTCCCTCTAAAATATCATTTTGTATTAAAGGAGCTTAGTAAGCTTTAAAACAACAAACCCACCAAAACTCAAAACAACATGCCATAAACCCATTAGAAATCAACATTCTAAACCTGGTTTAAAAGTGAACAGGTGATTCCTCTGCGGCTCATCTGAGACCACCAGTGGTCTCACTAGAGGGTGAGTCTGAATACAGTTGACATGTTGGCTACAGAGAGCCAGCCACTTTTATGTGGGGAAGACATTGGTTATACAGAGTTATTTCATTGTAAGGCATTCTTCATTACTCAGTCAAGATAGCCTTGTCATCATGTCCCATCACAAGGATTTGGAAATGATTATTTCCCAGAATCCTGAGTTACAGTGACATTTGCAATAAGGAGAATGTTTTCTTCAGGGATTCTTCCCAGAAAACCTTGACCAGGAGATATATCCCAATTAATCTCTCTCTTAGAGCCCTGTGTTTTCATCTGTAGCATAACACAGGCGTAATTTTACATTTGTTTGTGTGATTATTTAAGGCATGTCTGTGTCCTCTGAGACAGTAAATTTCACTTGCTCTGTTTCTTGTCATATACCTAGCCCCATGCACAGCTCCTGACACTTAGCAGACCTTCAAAAAATACTACAGAATGAATGAGTGAATGAATGATGCAAAGTATTGGCTACAGTATCTCTCTGTCTTTCAATTCCTAGGAGATCAGAGGCAGGAGCTGGTGGCGTTTCATCGCCTGGCCACGGTGTACTATTCCTTGCACATGTACGAGATGGCTGAGGACTGCTACCTGAAGACTCTGTCCCTCTGTCCACCCTGGCTGCAGAGTCCCAAGGAGGCCCTGTACTATGCTAGGGTGTATTATCGCCTGGGCCGACTCACCTTCTACCAGTTAAAGGTAAGAGTGAGTCTCCCAAGGTTGTGCAAGGACTACCATCCAATTGCATTCTTTCCTGACCCAAGCAAAGGTGGTCAGAAGCCTTTGGGGTGGGGTCGAGAGTACCCAAAGGGCTAAAGTGGGGACTCCTGGTTTCATAAGGTGGGCAGAGGTTCCACTGGGAACATTGTTTCTTCCCACTTAGCCCGTCTGGGGATCCAGAGCTTGCTCCCATCTCTTCTGAGGAGACAGATCACAGCTTTCTTCTGCCTTGCCCTGCTATGGTTTTAGGGGCCATTTATTCATAAGCCACTTCAGGCCTGTTGCCTCATGTCTGTGAGCTGCTCAAGGGCCTATGAAAATGTATGACCCCAAAACAAAAGAACCACAAGTTTCAAAATTAAAATAGAAATTAATAAATATTTAACTGTATATCCATAAAATGTGACAAGCCAACTAGTCAACTGCAACCCACTTCTTGTAAAGTTATATAATAGTTTATTTAAGGGGAGCAGATGTAGCTCAAGTGGTTGAGCGCCTGCTTCCTATGTATGAGGTCCTGGGTTCAATCCTCCTAAACCACCTAAAAAAGTGTATTTAAGGAGAAATGTGGGTACTAGTGGTCTGCAATTCCCTGTTACAAGTCTGACCCTTGAACTGTGTCCTTGGGCTTCAGTTTCCCCTCACGAGAAGTCTGTGTTGTTTCCACCAACACTTAATCCCTTGATGCAGTGGCCTCTGAGTCATGCCTGTGTTGGCCCCCAGGGGACACTCATGGCAGCTCCGCTCTCCTACCCATATTTGCCAGATTTGTTACTGGCCTGAATTTACTACTGACTTGTGAGTGTTAGTGGAAACCTGGCATCTGTCTTTGAGTCTCACCCAGAGAGGCCTCTGTTCCTCATCCCTACCATGTAAGGAGGGACGTGGGGTGGTGAAGGGCTCCACAGCCATCTTGCCGCTGTCTCCCAGCTCCCAGCAAGCAGCTCAGGGGCAAAGTGATCTACTGTATCAACCAACGACTTTATGGGCTGCAAGTGGAAGATTTCAACTCAAATGACTTTAAGCAAAAAAAGGCAATGTATTGGCTCAAGTAACTGGAAATGCAGGTAAAGATTTAGTTTCAGGAAGTTCTGGACCCTGAGACTCAAATATCATCATGTATTCCCCTCCACCCCCATCTCTCTATGTATCTCTTGGCTCTGTATGTTTCAATTTCTTTTTGTTTCTTGGCTTCATTCCTCTCCAGCTCCTGGCAGACTCAAACCCACATCTAAAGGACCAGAGATCCCTTTCCTTGCTAGGTCACACCGAAAAGTCCTGGGGACTGATTGGGATTAGCCAGCTGGGTCATTTATGCATCACTGACCCACTGTGCCCAGGGTGATGCTGTTTCATGATAGGCTGAGCCCGGGGAAGCTGCATTCCCTATGCCTGGGGACGAGGGGCCACTGTGACTGGTGGTACCATGGGGACAACGGTGGAGTGGGATTTTCCCCAAGGAACCAGAAGAAGGGGGTGGGAAAGTATGTTGGGCAGACAAAAGCTATTGTTACCAGAGTTCCCACCACTGCCTCCCCAGCCTCCCCCTGGAAATGTTTGCTAATGCCGTCTCTTCTTTTTCCCCATGCCACGGGATTAGGATGCCCATGATGCTACTGAGTACTTCCTGCTGGCCCTGGCAGCAGCGGTCCTGCTGGGTGATGAGGAGCTGCAGGACACCATTAGGAGCAGGCTGGACGACATCCGCTGGAGCCCTCTGTGGCGCAGCAGCCCTGCCGGGCGCTCCTCAGAGAGGGCGCGGTGGCTGAGTGGCGGGGGCCTGGCCCTCTGAGGACAGCTGTCTGGTCTGACCATCAGATGACATGGCCAGAAGTTGTCTTCCTACGCTCCCAGGCACTCATCCTGGAGGGTCTGAGCTATCACCTGGCCCAGTCATCTCATTTTACAAATGAGAAGTGCAAAGTCCACAGGGCGAGGGGCTCATTCCGGGTCACCCAAGGAGTTGATGGAGCAGAGAGGTCAGAAGTCCGCACTCCGGGCTTTGCATTGAGAGCCTTTTGCAGTTGACCGTGGTGCTTCTGCACAGATTGCCTCTGAAATTTCTCAACACATGATTCTCCTGGGAAAAATGCGAAAGCTTGCCTGCTGTGAAACCTGATCGCCTTCCCCCAAATAAGGAAATAAGTTGCCGCACTGGTGAGAAAGCAAGCAGTTTGGAGTTTGTTCCCTTCACTGATTTTTCTCAGGGAAAGACACCTCCCTTTGCCAGCAGAGAAACCGTTGGTTTCTTTTCTCTCTTCAGCTATAACTGGAGGAGGTGCCACTCCCCCTGCTCATGGGGGCTGGCAGGAGGGAATTTGCCTCCCAGGGTGTGAGGTTTGCCATATTTGCCATCTCTCTCCTGCCCCCAAGGATAGGTTCCCACATAACCTCCCAGAAACCCCAGGGAAGCTTTTCAAGGGCCAGGCTTGAAAATTGAGCCTTAAGAAAATTGTGATATAAATCACATACAAATATTGTATATTATTAAATATTTACATTTATACACACATTTTGTCTCTTTTTATAATAGGGACAGATGAGATGGGACTTGAAAAATGATGGGCTAAATACCAAGGTGTCTTATTGATTTCAAGGTAGACCTTTCACAAAGCATCTATAATATTAGTTATTGGGGGTGGATGTGGCTCAAATGGTTGGACATCCGTCTCCCATATGGAGGGACCTGGGTTCGATCCCCAGGACCTCCCGGTAAAAATAGAGAAAAATATAGAAGACATGCAGGCTGCCAGGCCCCACCAAGCCATGCAGCAAGATGATGACATAACAGGAGAGTGACACAAGGGAGAGCCAAGACGCGCTGAAAAACCAGGAACTAAGGTGGTGCAGGTGGTAGGAGCCTCTCTCCCACATCAGAGGTTCCCAGGGTCGAGTCCCAGTGAGGGCAGGGGGAGAGGGTGGGAGGCAGACACGGAGAGTTGCCCAGCGAATGGACACAAAAACAGCAAGGGGTGTGGTAAAAATGGATAAAAGTGGATAGGTGAACAAATAAATCTTAAAAAAAAAAATTAGTTATCTATCACTGCATGACAAATCACTCCCCAAATTAGCAGCTTGAAACAACAACATTTATTATCTCAGAGTTGAGTGAGAGAGAGAGCAAGAGAGAATCCTTCACAGCCTGAACTCAGAAGTGAAATCCCATCTCTTTTGCCATATTCTATTCCTTAGTGAGTCACTTGGTCCAGCCTACCCAAAAGGGATGGGGACTGTGAAGGGATATAAAGTATGGAGGTGGGGAATCAGCCTTCGGTCCTTTTCAGAAGCTGCTTGCCACTGTATCTGTGTTCTTTGCTAATGGAATGAGATATTCTCTAAGGAAGTGACAAAGCGTGGTCCACTGACTGGCAGCATAGCATCTCACCTGTGAGCTTATCTGAATGGCAACTTCTAGGGCCCCACCCAAGAGCTAATGAATCAGAAGCTCTGGAGCCCAGGAACCTGAACTTTAATAAGCTCTAGGGGATTCTAATACATGCTGAAGTAGGAAACCCTTCCTCTAGGGCAAGGGTTCTTAACCTTTTTTGTTCCACGACCCCTTTGCCAGTCAGGTGAAAACCATGGACCCCTTACTAAGTCCATACTATACTGTGTATTGTTTAATAAATATATCTCACCCACACCACCACGTCCCCACAAGAATAATGTTTTTTGGAATTTCAGTTCAAGCTCATGGACCCCTTATTAAGAACCCCTGTTCTAGGGCATTGCTTCTGAGATGTTGTGCATAAAAACCACCTGGGGGACTTGTTGCAATCAAACATTATGGCTCCTACCCTTGATTATTCTGATTCAGTAGGAACGGGACAAGGGAACATGTATGTTTAGCAAGCAACTCATAGGATCTCAGTATAGGTAATTCTTTGGCCATACTTTGAGATACTCGGCTCCAGAGTGAGCTTTAAATTGCCCTTGCTCTGAAATATGTGAATATATGAGACCATCTGGCCATAAGGCTTTCCTCCTGATGCCCCATCAGCCTAGGTTTTATTGCCATACTGTTTGATCAGATGGTGGTCGTGCGGTAGGGTGGGACAGGGTTTGTTGAGTTACCATTGCATCTTCCACTCATCAAGGTCGTCTACACATCAGTGCACTTTATTTTCTCTTAAAGGCCTGGTTGGTTGTCAAAACACTACTCTAGAGCAGGGGCTCTTAACCTTTTTTGTTCCACAGATGCCTTTGCCAGTCAGGTGAAAAGCACGGACCCTTTACTAAGTCCACACTATACTGTGTATTATTTAATAAACATATCACACCCACACCAACACGTCCCCACAAGAATAATGTTTTTTTGAATTTCAATTCAAGTTCACAGACCCCTTGTTAAGAACCCCTGCCCTAGACAGTCTCCTACCCCAGGAAGGAGATGAAATAACCTGTCCTTCTACTACTTAAAATAGATGTGGTTTTTCTGCTCCCGCAAACCATAAAAATCCCTGAACTGGGAGGGCTGTTGTGGATGAGGCTAGCCAATCTAACCTTCTGTGTAGTACTTTCAACAACATTCCTGGGAGATGGTTGGGGCAAACGCGTTCCAGAGCAGTTACGCATCTTATATTTGAAGAAGGCTCACTTGGCCCAAGAAGCCATGTCATGAACCGTTCCTTATTTGACGCGGTTTACAGACCCCCCTCCCTTTTCTGACAACCTGTCCCTCTCCTCTGGCCAGATTCACATTTGTTTCTGTCCCTCTTAAAGTAGTGACTGGTGGGGGGAAGTGTATAGAGGGATGTTACTGTAGTTCCCTTAATACGATTTAATGTTGTATTTTAATGTTGAATTAAGGTTTTTCTTTTTCCCAGCAGTCACATCTTATCATTGGCTCACATGGAGCTTATGACCAATTAAAACCTCTACATCTTATGTGAACTTCTGTTTGGTCAGATCTTAAATTGCTACAGATATTTATTGCTATAGATTTATGTGTGTATATATACATATATATATATATATACCCATACACATAATCTTAACTGCAGGGCATTGTATTTCTTCGTTTTACATTTCTTTGTAGCTTTTGATTAGAATTTTCTGATTCTGTGTGCTTTGGCTTATCTGTAAATCTGGTAAATTTGCCTCTAACCAGGTTGGTTATAAAATTATTCAGCATGTTTCTAAGGACAAGGGTAGTTCTATTTATTTATTTATTTTTTTTGAGAAAATCATTATACTATATCATTACAATTACTACATCCTATATACAAATTGCTCTGCCAAAATAGTCATAAAAGGCATTTGAAAATTCCATTTTTAACATGTGGCTAACTCGTCCCCTTGGAATCCTGTTGATGCTGTTTCTGTTTCGTGATCCACACCATAGCCAAAGGTGAACTAGTTACCCCCTTTTATCCTGATCCTCCCCCCAAAACCTGCTGGCCTGCCTGGCTCCTAATGTAAATAAAGAACAAGGAGGCGATTGCAACATTGTGGAGAACCCTGCAATATGTTTTCTCACCTTTCTGGGACATCGTGTCCCTCTCTAGCGGTGTTAAGGCTCTGAGACCCAATATTGATTTTATCCTTTGCTTATTTGCTTTTCTATTATTCTAAGATGCTTTTATATTTTGTGTGTAAGTGTGTGTGTTTGGTTGTGTTTCGCAAATAAGATGTAACTCTTTTGACAGGAGTTTATTTGGGGAAGGCAGTGTACCAGGGTGGAGGGAGTCAGATCGGGGGTGGGGCGCACTCACCAGGAAGGATGGGAACCTGGATTTTGGTCTTGATTTTGACATTAAATGGCAGTGTGACCTTGGGCAATTCGCTTAACCTTAGATGCCTCAGACTTCTGATCTACAAAATAAGTGTGGTCACCTCTGGGTTCCCTTTCAGCAGAATTTCTTCCATAGCTGTATGAACATGAAGGGAGACAGTGTTTGGAAGATGAAGTCATAATACTTATAGGGCCCAATTTTATTCTCTTCTTTTTATAGGGGGGGAGGTCTAGAAACAGAAATGAGATTTTCTCCCAGTCACCCATGTAGTTAGTGGCAAAGGCAACAGCACCCTGGCTCCCGCCACCCAAGGACTTAGGTGCACTAGTGGCAGGGTTTCTGTCACTCAAGGGTTACCTTCATAGTTGTCTGTATGTACAGTGTGCATGCCTGTCTGTCTGTATGCATGTGTCACCATGTGCACCATCTGAATAGTCATTGGCCAAACTTTGTTTTTTTCTGAATTGATTTACTTTGTTTACTCATATAAATTCCTTTTATAAGATATGCCTGGCCTATGTATAAGAAAAACTTGTCTTGCTTTCCATAGAGACCATAAATAATAGATACACAGAAACAAACTGTACACTTAGTGCCTAGGCTAGACCTGATATTGTCTTGCTTGACATCAGAGAGGTTAACAAGTGGCGGCGAGTGATGAAGACAGACTAATGCCAAGCACTTTCTCTTTGAGCAATCAGAGAAATGGAGAAAGCAGTGAAAAGGTCTGACCTCCTCCCAAGGACAGTTGTCAGGCTTCAGTGTCATGTCTGGGAATGTACCTAGCGCTCTGGGGAAGTGTGACTCAGCTCTGCGAGAAGAAAAGAGCAAATGATACAATTAATATAATTCAGGCCGAGAAGGGCTGTGATAGGCATTAATTAGAGGGTATTGTGGGGACTCAGAGGAGTGACCTTAACCCAGGCATGAGAGCGAGGGCATTAGGGAGGGCTTCCTGGAGGAGGTGACATCTATACTAGGTCCTGCAAGAGAGACCTACTTTATCCTAATTGCAGGCCAGTGGATGTGTTGTTGATGGAGAGGACATGTGTCAAGCAAAGGACTAGCAGTTAGAGGGGCTAGAACATTTTCTGAGAATAGCAGCGAGTTTAGCAAGCCTGGAGTACAGGCAGGGAGGGAGGGAGGTGATATGAGGAAGAGGTTGGAGAGGGGAGCTGGAGACAGACCTTGAAGGGGTTTGGACTTCATCCTGAGGGTGAGGGGGCCACGGAAGGGTTATAAGCAGGAGACGAGACACAGTCAGATTTGGGCTTTGGAAATTTGATTCTGGAAGCCGCACGAGAATGGACTGTAGGGCAGCAGGAGGGCCCATGGCAGACCCATCTGGACCTGGCTAATGTCACAATTCAGAGAGAGATGGCTTGATAGTATGGCTGAGGACAGGGAACCAACAGAAGTGACATTTAAAAAGCCGGTCTGATTGTTATTCAACATTGTACTAGAAGTTCTAGCTAGGGCCATTAGACAAGAAAAAAAAATTAAAGGCGTCCAAATAGGAAAAGAGGAAGTAAAACTCTCACTGTTTGCGGATGACATGATCCTGTACTTAGAAAATCCTGAAGTATCCACGACAAAGCTACTTGAACTAATAAATGAGTTCAGCAAAGTGGCAGGATAC
>JAQZBX010097179.1:0-11719 GCA_029593785.1 Cabassous unicinctus
GACACCAGTTGCACCTAACTCTCTGTGACTGCAGTTGTTTCTTCAAGTTTGAAAAGTAAGTAACATTCTTTTTTGTTTCACTGCTATGCCCTTGTTTTCACTCAATGTCAACACACAGTTATTACCTAAGGGTAAGCCAATGCAGTTCTGTCTTCACTTTACAAATCTAAATAAGTTTTGTGTTTTATTTGACCCCTTACCTGTGTTTTCACTTAAATTCATGTTCAAAACACTGGTTTCACCTAAAAGGCTGTGAAAGCAGCAGTTAATTCAACTTTGAAAGTAAAGTAAAATACTTAATTTTTTGGCTCCTGTGCACTTGCTTTCACTTATTATCAATGTAGAAACACTGCTTTTACCTAATGCAATGTCAAAACACTGGTTTCTGTAGTTTTCAAAACTAAGCAATATACTCCTTACATTGGAAGCTATTCACATTTTATCACTTACAACAAATGCCCAACCAAAGCTTTTACTCTGCCAAAGTGGCTGGTTCCTCACTATTGTAAACTAAGTAAGATTCTTGTTTCTTACACTGCTAAGCATGTGTTTTCAATTACAATCCACTTGAAAACACTGCTTTTCCTGAAGGCTGTTTTAATGCAGTGAGTTCTTTGCTTCAGAAAATGAAAAAGGTAACTTGCTTCATTGGATGATTTGCATGGGTATTCACTTAAAATCAATTTCAAGGCACTGGTTTCACCTAACTCTCTGTGAATGCAGTAGTTACTTCAAGTTTGATATGTAAGTAAGATTCTTGTTGGTTTAGCTCCTATATACTTGCTTTCAATCACATGTCAACATCCAGATTTTACCTAATGCTAAGCCAATGCAGTGGTTTATTCACTTTATAATCCTAAATACAATTTTTCTTTTATTTGATGCTAAGTCTGTGTTTTCACTTAAATTCATCTTCAAAGCACTGGTTTCCCATAAAAGGCTGTGAATGCAGCAGTTAATTCAACTTTGAAAGTTAAGTAAGGTACTTGTGTGATTGGCCTCTAAGCGCTTGCTTTCACTGATTATCATTGTAAAAACACTGCTTTTACCTAATAGTATGCCAAAATTCTGATTCCTTCAGTTTTCAAAACTAAGAAATATACTCATTACTTTGGCAGCTATGACCTTGTATTCACTTACAATGAATGTCAAAACACTGCTTTTACTCTGCCAAACCTGCCAGTTCCTCACTTTTGAAATCTAAGTAAGATTCTTGATTCTTACAAAGTTATACATGGGTTTTCAATTATAATGAACTTTAAAACACTGCAATTCCCTAAAATCAGAGAATGCATTGTCTTCTTTGCTTTATAAAACAAAAAAAAAACAAAACTTGTTTCACTGGCTGATTTGCATGTGTATTCATTTACAATCAGCTTCAAAACACTGGTTTCACCTAACTCTCTGTGACTGCAGTATTTACTTCAAGTTTGAAAGCTAAGAGAGGTTCTGTTTGTTTGGATGCTATGCCCTTGCTTTCACTCACATATCAACTCACAGCTTTTACCTAAGGCAAAGTCAATGCACTGGTTTCTTCACTTTTCAAACTAAATAAATTTGTGTTTTATTTGATGCTATGCTTGTTTTTTCTTTTAAATTCATGTTCAAAACACTGGTTTTAAGTAAAAGGCTGTGAATGCAGAAGTTAATTCAGCTTTGAAAGGTAAATAAGATACTTCTTTGTATCCCTGCTGTGCATTTCTTTCACTCATTATCAATGTAAAGACACTGCTTTTACCTAATGCTATGCCAAAACACTGGTTTCTTCAGTTTTCAAAACTAAGCAATATACTGCTTACATTGGCAGCTATTCAATCATTATCACTTACAGCGAATGTCCAACCACTGCTTTTACTCTGCCAAAGCTGACGGTTCCTCAACTTGAAACCTGAGTAAGATTCTTGTTTCTTACACTGCTAAGCATGTGTTTTCAATTACAATCAACTTGAAAACATTGTTATTTCTGAACACTGGTTGAATGCAGTGAGTTCTTTGTGTAAGAAAACCAAAAAGGAAACTTGTTTCACTGGCTGATTTGCATGTGTATTCATTTATAATCAACTTCACAACACTGGATTCTCCTCTTTGAATGCCGTAGTTACTTCAAGTTTTAAAGGTAAGTAAGATTATGTTTGTTTGGCTGCTTGGCCCTTGCTTTCACTCACATGTCCACACACATCTTTTACCTAAGTCTAAGCCAAGGCAGTGATTTCTTCACTTTGCAAAACTAAATGAGATTTGCGTTTTATTTGATGCTATGCTTGTGTTTTGATTTTAATTCATCTTCAAAAGACTGGTTTCACCTACCACCTTGTGAATGCAGGGGTTAATCAATTTTGAAAGTTAAGTAAGATACTTCTTTGGCTACCGTGCACTTCCTTTCACTCATTATCAATGAAAAACACTGCTTTTACCAAATGCTATACCAAAACACTTGTTTCTTCATTTTTCCAAGCAAATCAATATACTCCTTACATTGGATGCTTTTCAATTGTTATCACTTACAACAAATAACCAACCACTGCTTTTACTCTGCCAATGCTTCCTGTTCCTCAACTTGAAATCTAAGTAAGATTCTTATTTCTTACACTGCTAAGCATGTGTTTTCAATTACAATCAACTTGAGAACACTGCTTATCCTGAATGCTGGTTGAATGCAGTGAGTTCTTTGCTTCAGAAACCAAAAAGAAAGTTGTTACATTGGCTGATTTGCATGTGAATTCACTTAAAATCAATTTCAAAGCACTGGTTTCACTTAACTCTCTGTGAATTCAGGAGTTACTTCAAGTTTCAAAGGTAAGTAAGATTATAGTTTGGCTGCTATGCCCTTGCTTTCACTCATATGTCAACACAAGGATTTTACCTAACGCTCAGGCAATGCAGTGGTTTATTTAGTTTGCAAACCTAAATGAGATTTGTCTATTATTGACTGCTATGCTTGTGTTTTCGATTAAATTCATCTTTCAAAACACTGGTTTTCCATTACAGGCTGTGAATGCAGCCGATAATTCAACTTTGAAAGTTAAGTAGGATACTCAATTGTTTGGCTGCTCTGCACTTGCTTTCACTCATTATCAATGTAAAAACACTGCTTTTACCTAATGCTATGACAAAACACTGGTTTCTTCAGTTTTCAAAACTAAGCAATATACTCCTTACATTGGCAGCTATTCACTTATCACTTAGAACGAGTGCCCAACGATTTCTTTTACTATGCCAAAGCTGCCGGTTCATCACTTTGAAAATCTAAGTAAGATTCTTGTTTCTTACATTGGTAAGCATGTGTTTTCAATTACAATCAACCTGAAAACACTATTTTCCTGAATGCTGGTTGAATGCAGAAAATTCTTTGCTTCAGAAAACCAAAATTTAAACTTGTTTCTTTGGCTGATTTGCATGTGTATTCGCAGCAAATAAATTTCAAGGCACTGACTTCACCTTACTCTCTGTGAATGCTGCAGTTACTTCAAGTTTGTCAGGTAATTAAGATTCTTGTTTGTTTGGCTGCTATGTCCTTGCATTCACACACATTGTAACACATGGATTTACCTAATGCCAAGCCAATGCAGTGATTTTTTCACTTTACAATCCTATAAGATTTGTCTTTTATTTGCTCCTATGTCTGTGTTTTCATTTAAATTCATCTTCAAAACACTGGTTCCTGTAACAGGCTGTGAATGCAACAATTAATTCAACTTTGAAAATTAAGTAAGATACTTGTTTCTTTGGCTGCTATGCAGTTGCTTTCACACATTTTAAATGTAAAAAAACTGAATTTTACCTAATACTATGCCAAAACACTGGTTTCATCAGTTTTCAAACCTAAGCAACATACTCAAAACCTTGGGAGCTTTGCACTTGTTTTCACTTAAAATGAATGTCAAAACACTGCTTTTACTATGCCAAAGCTGCCGTTTCTTTACTTTGGAAATCTAAGTAAGATTCTTCTTTTTACTATGCTATACATGTGTTTTCATTTACAATCAACTGGAAAACACTGTTTTCCTGAAAACTGTTTGAATGCACTGAGTTCTTTGCTTCAGAAAACTGAAAAGGAAACTTGTATCATTGGTTGATTTGCATGTGTATTCACTTAAAATAAATTTCAAGGCACCGGTTTCACATAACTCTCTGTGAATGCAGTAGTTACTTCAAGCTTGAAATGTAAGTAAGATTCTTGTTTGTTTGGCAGCTGAGGCCTTGATTTCACACACATGTCAACTCACGGCTTTTACCTAAAGCTAAGCCAATGCAGTGATTTCTTCACTTTACAATCCTAAATATGATTTGTCTTTTATTTGCAGCTATGCCTGTGTTTTCACTTAAATTCCTCTTCAAATTCTGGTTTCCCATAACAGGCTGTGAATTCAACAGTTACTTCAACTTTGAAAATTAAGTAATATACTTGTTTGGTGTCTATGCGCTTGCTTACATTCATTATCAATATAAAAACACTGCTTTTACCTAATATTATGACAAAACACTGGTTTCTTCAGTTTTCAAAACTATGCAATATACTTCTTACATTGCCCGCTATTCAGTTATCACTTAGAATGAATGATGAACGAATTCTTTTACTCTACCAAAGTTGCCAGTGCCTCACTTTTGAGACCTAAGTAAGATTTTTCTTTCTTACACAGGTACGCATGTGTTTTCAATTATAATCAACATGAAAACACTGTTTTTCCTGAAAGCTGGTTGAATGCAGAAAGTTCTTTGTTTCAGAAAACCAAAATTGAAACTTGTTTCATTGGCTGATTTGCATGTGTATTCGATTAAAATCAATTTCAATGCACTGGTTTAACTTTACTCTGTGAATGCTTTAGTTACTTCACGTTTGAAAGGCAAGATTCTTCTTTGTTTGGCTGCTATGCCTTTGCTTTCACTCACATGTTAACTCACAGCTTTTACCTAATGCCAAGCCAATACACTGATTTCTTCATTTTACAAAACTCAATAAGGTTTTTGTTTTATTTGATTCTATGCCTGTGATTTCATTTAAATTCATGTTTGAAACACTGGTTTCACCTAATATACTGTGAATGCAGCAGTTTAATTCAACTTTGAAAGTTAAGTAAAATACTTATATGTTTGGCTGTTTTGCGCTTGCTTTAACTAATTGTCAATGTAAAAACACTGCTTTTACCTAATGCTATGCCAAAACACTGGTTTCTTCAGTTTTAAAAAGTAAGAATATACTCCTTACATTGACAGCTATTCACTTGTTATCTCTTACGGGAATGACCACCCACTTCTTTTACTATGCCAAAGCTGCCGGTTCATCACTTTTGAAATCTAAATAAGATTCTGGTTCTTACAATGCTATACATGTGTTTTCAATTACAATCATCTTGAAAACACTGCTTTTACTTAACACTGGTTGAAAGCAGTGAGAACTTCCCTTCAGGAAACCAAAAAGTAACATCTTTGATTGCCTGATTTGCATGTGTATTCATCTTCAATCAAAATCAAGACGCTAGTTTGACCAATTCTCTGTGAATGCAGTAGTAACTTCAAGTTTGAAAGGTAAGTAAGATTCTAGTTTGTTTGGCAGTTATGTGCTTGAATTCAATCACATGTCGACACACAGCCTTAACCTAATGCAAAGCCAAGTCAGTGGTTTCTTCACTTTACATAACTCAATGAGACTTCCGTATTAGTTGATGCTTTGCCCATGTTTTCATTTAAATTCATGTTCAAAAAACTGGTTTCACCTAGCAGGCTGTGAATGCAGCAGTTAATTCATCCTTGAAGGTGAAGTAAGATACTTATTTGGCTACTGGGCACTTGCTTTCACTCATTATCAGTGTGAAAACACTGCTTTTACCTAATGCTATGCCAAAACACTAGGTTCTTCAGTTATCAACACTAAGCAATATGCTCCTTACATTGGCAGCTTTTCATTTGTTATCACTTACAACGAAAGACCAACCACGGCTTTGCTCTGCCAAATCTGCTGGTTCATCATTTTTGTAACCTAAGTGAGATTCTTGTTTTTTACACTACTTAGCATGGGTTTTCTAGTAAAATCACCTTGAAAACACTGCTTTTCCTGAACACTGGTTGAATGCAGTGAGTTCTTTGCTTCAGAAAACCAAAAGGAAACTTGTTTTATTGGCTGATTTGCATGTTTATTCACCTAAAATCAATTTCAAGGCACTGGTTTCACCTAACTCTCTGGGATTGCTAGTTACTTCAAGTTTAAAAGGTAAGTAAGATCCTTGTTTGGCTACTATGCCATTGGTTTCACTCACATTGCACCACACAGCTTTTACCTAAGGCTAAGCCAATGCTGTGGTTTCTTCACTTTACAAAACCAAATAAGATTTGTGTTTAATTTGATGCTTTGCTTGTGTTTTCATTTAAATTCATGTTCAAACACTGCTTTCACCTAACAGGCTGTGAATGCAGCAGTTAATTCAACTTTGAAAGTGTAGTAAGATACTTATTTGTTGGGCTGCTGTGCGCTTGCTTTCACGCATTATCAATGTAAAAACACTGGTTTTACCTAATGCTATGCCAAAACAATGGTTTCTTCAGTTTTCAAAACTAGGCAATATACTCCTTACCTTGGCAGCTATGCACTTTTTTTCACTTACAATGGATGTTTAAACACTGCTTTTACTATGCCACAGCTGCCAGTTCCTCACTTTTGAAACCTAAATAAGATTCTTTTTCTTACAGTGCTATACATATGTTTTCAAATTCAATCAACTTGAAAACACTGCTTTTCCTGAATGCTTGTTGAATCTAGTGAGTTCTTTACTTCAGAAAACCAAAAAGGAAACTTGTTTCATTGCCTGATTTCCATTGTGTATTCACTTAAAATCAATTTCAAGGCACTGGTATCACCTAACTCTCTGCGAATGCAGTCGTTACTTCAAGTTTGAAAGGTAAGATTCTTGTTTGTTTGGCTGTTATGTCCTAGAAATCACACCCATGTCAACACAAGGATTTTACCTAATGCTAAGCCAATGCATTGGTTTCTTCACTTTAAAATACTAAATAAAATTTGTCTTTTATTTGCTGCAATGCAAGTGTTTTTATTTAAATACATGTTCAAAACACTGGTTTCCCCTAACAGGCTGTGAATGCAGCAGCTAATTCAACTTTGAAAGTTTAGTAAGATACTTATGCATCTAGTGTACATTTGCTTTCACTCATTATCAATGTAAGAACACTGCTTTTACATAATGTTATGCCAAAACACTGGATTCTTCAGTTTTCAAAACTAAGCAATATACTCATTAAATTGGCAGCTATTTACTTATTATCAATTGCAACGAATGACCAACCACTGCTTTTAGTGTACCAAAGCTGCTGGTTCAGCACTGTGGAAATCTAAGTAAGATTCTTGTTTCTTACACTCCTATACAAGTGTTTTCAATTACAATCAAGTTGAAAACTCTGTTTTTCCCAACCTTTGGCTGAATGCATTGAGTTCTTTGCTTTAGAAAACCAAAAAAGAAATTTCTTTTATTGGCTCATTTGCGTGTGTATTAATTTAAAATAAACTTCCAGTCCCTGGTTTCCCCTAACACTCTGTGAATGCAATATTTACTTCAAGTTTGAAACGTAAGTAAGATTCTTGTTTGTTTGGCTGCTGTACTCTTACTTTCACTCAAATGCCAAATCACAGCTTTTACCTAAGGCTCATCCAAAGCAGTGGTTTCTTAACTTTACAAAACTAAATAAGGTTTCTGTTTTCTTTGATGCTATGCCTCTGTTTTCACTTAAATTCATCTTCAAAACACTGTTTTCCCATAACAGGCTGTGAATGCAGCAATTAATTCAACTTTGAAAGTTAAGTAAGATACTTGCTTGTTTGGGTGCTAAGCACTTACTTTCACTCATTATCAGTGTAAAAACAATGCTTATACCTAATACTATACCAAAACACTGGTTTCTTCAGTTTCCAAAACTAAGCAATACATTCATTGCTTTGGCAGTTATACACTTGTTTTCACTTACAATTAATGTCAAAACACTGATTTTACCAAAGCTGCGAGTTCCTCAGTTTGTAAATCTAATTATGTTTCTTGTTTCCTACTATGCTATACATGTGTTTTCAATTACAATCAACTTGAAAACACTGTTATTCCCTAACGTTGGCTGAATGCATTGAGTTATTTGCTTTAGAAAACCAAAAAAGAAATTTGTTTCATTGGCTGATTGCATGTGTATTCATTTACAATCAACTTCAAGACACTGGTTTCACCTAATTCTCAGTGAATGCAATAGTTACTGCAATTTTGAAAGGTAAGTAAGATTCTTGTTTGTTTTGCACTTATGCCCTTGCTTTCACTCACATGTCAACACACAACTTTTACCTCAGTCTAAGACAAGGCAGTGGTTTCTTCACTTTACAAAACTAAATGAGATTTGTGTTTTACTTGATTCTATGCCTGTGGTTTCATTTAAATTCATGTTTAAAACAGACTGAAGTGGGGAAGATGGCGTTGGCTTAGGAGGACAACTGTAGACAGCTCCCAGATCATGGCAGAAATTGGACGGTGTGTGGCACAGCAGTCTGTGCTATGGATGTGTGGATTAAGAAGCTTGGGACATCTATCTGGACTTAACAACGGTGTGGACTGGGCCATAGAGTTTCGTGAGTTTTAAGCCTCCCTGTGGTGGTTAACACAGTCAGCTGACCCCCACCCTTACAGTAAAAAAAAAGCCGTTTGGAAGCACGACTCCCATCCCTCCGGTAACTGGATGACCTAACCCAGTGGGAGGGAGGATTTTCTGAGGGGGGAACTCTGGTAAGAGAGCTTTATTGTCTGGGGATTTCATTTCCTGAAGCCCCCCGCAACTTAGATGATCATAACAGCTGCAGTGAATCAGCACCTGGAGGTGGGGAGGGGTTAATCATCTAGGGACTTCATTAGCCTATCAACCCAAGGATTAGCCCCATCCTGCAGAGCTGAGAAAAGGGGCAATCTCCCAGAGAGGGAGAGTTCTGACAGAAAACAAAGAGGGGATATTTTAGCTGTCGGTCTGGCTGCCTGAACCCCCTCATAACTTTGGGGAGCAGATAAACCAGCTTGAAGCAGCGCCTGGCTGAGGGGAGAGGCGAATCTGCAGGTTAACTTCGATTACACACAGCCCGATGATGCAGGGGCGCATATCCAGAAGGGCGTAGTCTCACAGAGTATACCATTTTTAACTTTCTACACTGACAAACATCAGACTTTTGCATCCCTGGGGAACGCAGAAATTGGGAAGTGCTTGATTAGTTTCCAGGATTACAGTTAGGGCCTCCTCCATGAGGGCGGTGGTCTAGAGAAGGACTTATTTTTGGTCCTGTATTATGCCAATAAATAAATAAATAAATAAATAAATAATTAAAGTGGTCCCTTTAATAAATGAAAAATAAATTCTTTTTAATTTAGTTTAATAGCCAAAAGCTTCTTCAGGACCTGCATATAAAAACACTGTGGGGAAATTGTTAGATAAACACAAGCAGGTTGAGAGGATCCACGAGACCCTAGGGAATATTGACCTCCCTTAGCGTTTTTTGACTGCTTGCCAGTGTGGTTGCTTGCTTTTTATCTGTTTATTTGTTGCCTCTTGCTTTTCTTTCCTCTTTCCTCTCCCCTTTCTTCTTTCATTTCATTAAAATTAGGTGCTCCTAGCTTCTCACTTCTTTGCTGTGTTTCTTCTTCATTAATTTCCCATTGTCCCAATATATTGATTTTGTATTACAAACTATCTATTATCCCTCCTTCATCTTTCTACCATCTGCTTTCTGTTGTGGCTGTTAAATTTCACTTTTTTTGATACGCACACAACTCAAGAGTGTCAATTTCTATTCCCTCTATTTTGTTTTTTTTCTTTCTTTATTAATATTAACTCTTTCCTTTTAGCCCTTTCTTAACTCTTTCTCTCCCTCCTCATAATTCTAGCCCTCTAAATCATTATATATATATTTCTCTATTTGGTTTCCCAGTCCATTGTAGGTATTCCACTTTCTTTACTATTACTCTACATTGCCTAGTTGAGTTAAATATTCACTTCATTAAGTCTTATTTGGCCCCTCTTCTAACTTTTCGCAATATTACTATTATCCTTCTTCCTTTCTCAGATCATTAGATTCCTCCAGACCTAATCTTTTGCCTTCAAGGGAACATAGAAAGAAGCAAGAAAATAAAATTAGAAGAAAAAGTATCAAAAAGAAAGCTTTACACACATACAGAACCACCAGCTAAATAAAGCTCTAGAGCAGAGAGAGAAGCTAATCAACTGAAAAAATCCATGAAGATAAAATGATGACTAGAGGGCAACAAAAAATTACAAACCACACTGAGAAACAGGAAAACATGGACCAATCCAATGAACAATCTGAAAACCAGGAACTGAAGCAGATCATTGAACAGCTAATAAAAGCTTTCCTAACAAATATTATGGACTAACTTAAAGAAGTGAAGGAATAGATTAAGAATACAAAGAAGACACTTGGAGAACACACTGAGAAAGTGTAAACACTCCCAAAGATATAATGGATATGATGGTGACCAATGGCACAATCCAAGAAATCTAAAAGACACTGGATTCACATAGCAGCAGATTTGAACAGGCAGAAGAAAGAATTAGTGATGTGGAAGACAATACATTTGAAATCAAACAGATATTAGAACAAATAGAGAAAAAGATAGAAAAAATCCAGCTTGGACTCAGGGAATTAACCGACAACACAAAACGCTCAAACATATGCATTATGGGCATCCCAGAAAAGGAAGAGGAGGGAAAGGGAACAGAAGAAGTGTTGAAGGAAATAATGGCTGAAAACTTACCAACCCTATTGAGAGATGGATGTGCAGAACCAGGAAGCAAAGCGCACCCCAAACAGTGTAAATCCAAACATGCCAACTCCAAGACATATACTTGTCAAAATGTCTGTATTAGTCAGCCAAAGGGGTGCTAATGCAAATACCAAAAATGAGTTGGTCTTTATAAAGGGTATTTATTTGGGGTAGAAGTCCACAGACACCAGGCCATAAAGCAAAAGTTTCTTCCCTCACCAAAGTCCAATGTCACATGTTGGAGCAAGACAGCTGCCGACATTTGCCCAGGGTTCAGGCTTCTTGGATTCCTCTCTTCCCGGGGCAGCTTTTCTCTCCGGGCTTAGCTCCTGTTTTCTTCACAAGGTTAGCTGTAGACGATAAGGCAAATGGCAGGCTTCTCTTCTCCTGGGGCCTTCTTTCCAACATCAAAACTGCTTCTCAAAAGACTGGTTCAACTCTGTTCTGTGCTGTGCTTTTTGTATTCAATTCCCCACCCACCAGGGGGTGGGGCTTAATGTTCTACTGACTGACATGGCGCAGTCAAAACCCTAATCATAATTCAATCATGCCCAGATTAACAGATCAGATTATACAGGCATGATCTAATTTTTGAAATTTTGTATTAGTCAGCCAAAGGGGTGCTAATGTGAAACACCAAAAATGGGTTGGTCTTTATAAAGGGTATTTATTTGGAATAGAAGTCCACAGTTACCAGGCCATAAAGCATAAGTTCCTTCCCTCACCAAAGTCCATTGTCACGTGTTGGAGCAAGACAGCTGCCGACATTTGCCCAGGGTTCAGGCTTCTTGTCTTCCTCTCTTCCCGGGGCTGCATTTCTCTCCGGGCTTAGCTCCTGTTTCCTCCACAAGGTCAGCTGTAGGCAATCAGGTGAATGGTTCGCTTCTCTTCTCCTGGGGCCTTCTTTTCAACAT
>JAQZBX010097180.1:0-11721 GCA_029593785.1 Cabassous unicinctus
AATCCCTCTGTGCCAGGGAGGCTTTCCCCAGGAGCCATATCCCATGCCAGAGGAATGATAGTGTGTTTATACGCTGAGTTTGGCTTAGAGAGAGGCCACATGTGAGAAACAAGGAGGCTTTCTTGTTCGTTGTAAGAAGGTAACTCTTAGGCAGTATATATTACTATGCTAAGTTTTAATTTCACAAAAAAATTTCCATAAGTACAATCATGCGTATCATAAGGGCCTAGCATAATGGTCTGACTTCTTCACTAGACCTTTTCTGTGCACTCAGGGGATTCTTGCTGTCCCATTAGAGAATGTAGCAGCACTCCACAGGATGGGAATTCAATATTCTTTTGTGTATTTTTTGGATCTCCACTCACTGAGACAATGAACACTTGAAAATATTCTTATGTCTTAGAAGCCTACTCCAGGTGAACCCCTTCCCATGCATCACCATATCACTAACACCCCACAACAATGATCCTCCCCCACCACTGCTGTGATCATTCTGTCATCCAAAACCTCTCCAAAAATGAAGCCCACAAAATAACCAACTAAATTTAATAAGAAAATGAAATAATTTAAAAAATAACCAATAAAATACAAAAAAATATTAATTTGAAATAATAAAATTTTCTTAGACATTGTGTCTTTCATCACCACTTTAAGATCTGTTGTCTTGTATGAACAGTGACATTTTCTTCAATAGATTCCCCCATTGTCTTCTTTTTCCATTTTATCTTCAAAGAAGCTTTAGGATACAGAAAAGTCACACAGAGAACACAAGTGATTCCCATATACCTCTTGCCTCCCCCTTTCCCCTTCTCCCTTGTTAATAAAATTTTACATGTGGATAGTACATTTGTTACAACTTTGATTGTATTAGATTCAGCTGACATGCTCTTGATTAATTTATGTTAACATTAGGGCTTTGAGCTGACCATGCCATTCGGGTGACTCAGTGTGAGTCCCCACCCCTTTTGCCTGCTATGTAAATGGAAACTTAATCAAGGGGACATATAGAAGTAGATACACAGAGAAGAACACAGAGGAATAGAGAGAGCTCCAAAGATATAGAAGAGCCAAGAACTTGTCAGTTTTGAGAACTTGTCAGCTTTGGAAGAGAGATGATCCATTCAGCTGAAGAAATGAGAGCCCTGAGCATCTGAGCAGGCCTGGAAAGAAACAACTCCTCCAGCCAATAGCTGAGATTAGAAGAAGCTGGGTCATTGAAGCCTTAAGAGGAAAGAGGATGGCTGAAACCTCACAGATGTTGCCCCCCATTTTGCTTCAACACATGGCAACAGGCTTTGGTGAGGAACTAACCTTGAATTGAACTCTTTAGGGTTTTGTAACTGTAAGATTTTACCCCAAATAAATACCCTTTATAGAAGCCAACAGATTTCTGGTACTTTGCATTAGATCCCCATTGGCTGATGAATACATTTGTTAATTTCTTAGCTAACATGACAGCTACTTCACTCAGTCCTGACCTGCCACTCTGGAACACTCTAGTCTCAGTCATGCCTAATGTGGAGTGGACAGGGAATCAGAATTAGGCTCTTTAGTAAACTTCTCCCCTGTAGAATAAGGAACATCCATATAAGCCTTCAATTAAGGTTAAAAAGTTCCTGAGGAGTGGCTTCCATCAGGCCTTTCCTTAAGATAATTAAGAGTGTAAAATTCTCACATTCTGTCTGTGCTTACTTGAACTTTGTCAGCCTGCTTGCCTGCACAAATTAGATAAAGGTGAAAGGTAACCTAAAAATAAGTATTGACATTTAAATACTGTCTTGCAATTGGATTTGATGTATAAAAGAATTCACCAGCAGAACTAGTTCAACAGTGTGAAAAGCAGGAAAACATAACAACAAAGTTTCTAATAAAATAGTTTTAGTTGTTTAGTTCATAAACAAAAGTGCTCAATTTGTTTTAAAGTTAAAATTTACTAGAAATTGTAATTAGAGTTAAGATCATTATATAGATGCCTTTATATAATAAATCAGCAAAAGGATAATATCTGAAATAGTTGTAACTGGGTGGACTTGGACCATGATGATGATCTTAGTCTAACTTACCTTTTTTATGGTTATGTCAAGTCTAGCCTCACCCTTGTGTCTGTTTGTTATAGCAATGACAATTATAAACTGACCCTACCTTTACATATGAGTCCAGCTTCTCCTAGTATTGTGATGACAATTCTAAATTAAAATTACCTTTGTTTATGGTTAGTTCAATCAAGCCTCATCCTCCTGTATGCTTGCTATTGTAATGGTAATTCTAAACTGTGTTGCCCTTTGCTTATGGTTATTTCAGGACTAACCTCAGCCTTAGGTGTAATTGCTCACCTTTTCACTCTTCTCCTATGTTTGTATCCATGGCATCTTCTGTTCCCCATAACTTGGGGAAAGGCAGATATGAGACACTAGTGTCTCCTGGGTTTCCCTGTTGTTAATTACCCTGCTTTCTCTCCTGATTATCCAGACATAGACTCCAATTTGCCTACCTCAAGCAAGAGCCTGGAGGGACCCCATGATCATTGAGTACATTGCTGCCTGGTGGGATTCTCAGCCCTCAGGGTTGGATGTCCACTTTTCCAGTCCAGTGGCCACCAGAGTCTTGTTATCTCCAAGGACTGATTAGTAAGAACCTCCCACTTGAACGTTGAACATTCTGAAAGCAGCAGGTAATAAGAGAAACCAGTTTGCCCTGAGGTTTCAATGACCTCAGAGACTACATACTGCAATTTGTGTTGCTTATCCAAGGTCTGTCAAAGTCAAAATGGGAATCAAGAAAAGCTCTGAAGTAAAGAAAATGAAGATTATATTTTAAAGCATTGGGATCACATTGGTTATAAGCCAATAGCTAATAAGAATGAAATTCTTATACAAAACTGCATGGTCACACTGCAGATTAGAATAATTAGAAATAGCCTTCAAAGAGATCTTTTGAATAAAATATTATTTTACAGTTAAGCTTATTTTGTAAGAAAATGAAAAGTATAAGTGTTACCGGATTTAGTCTAGGTTCTTGACCTATGCTGCAGAAATGAAATTCAGAGCAAGTCAGGTGAGTTAGGCAAGCAATTTAAGGTGGGGAGAGAAGAGAAATGGGAGAAAATAACAGATCATGGGTCCCTGGTAGAGGGTAAGTGGCTAAGGAGTGATAGAGAGGGCTGGTTTGTAAACTATAATTTCCCATTATAAATTATAAATGCCCAGGTTTTATTTGCATGTTGATCTGCACAAGGGGGACATGGCAATAGCAGGGTGCAAAAGCCACAAGGGCCCCAAGCACAGCAGCAGGATGTGGAAGCTGCGGGGCAGAAGAGCAACAGGGGTCAAGAACAGGAGCAGAAGGGGCAATTTGACCTTTGCACCTGCCTTTTAAACTGTTAATTATTCTACCCCTTTGCTAATGACATGGGAGGAGTTCCAAGTGTTTTCTATTTTGGTTGATTACCCCACCCATCAATCCCCCACATGGGGCCAATGATAATGTCCTGGGAGAATTATCTGGAACTTCTCCTGGCTTCCAAGAGAAATCTCATGAGGATCTTCCAGCAGCCATCTTGGGGTATTGATGTCCACATGGACCTTTTGCCAGGTTTCAGATCCATCGATTCATTCCCTATATGAAACCTGCTTCATAAGTAACAGTGAGTTTTGTGCCTTTGTGTCTAACTCACTGTTTGTATCTGCCTTTTTTGCAGTGTACATTGTGCACAGTATAATTCCATATATTAGGATGGCAATATGAATTTAACAAATGAAAATTCTTAAAAGAGCCCTATTCAAATTGCTAAAAGTTAAAATAAGTTCTTATATGTAAATGAATATTCCTAGAGATCAAATTAGAGAAGCTAAGCAAGATGGAAAAGTAATACAGATATCTGAATATAGAAACTATTGAGAGTAAATGTTTTTCCTAAGCTCCTTGAAATACCCAGCCCCTCAGGGCCTCTTTCTCTTTCCAAGAGCTATGGTGGAAGGTCTAGACATGGCAAAATAGGGAAATGTAAGTTTAACTGAAATCTTTCTACTGTGCTGGGAAATTAAGAGTTATAGTTTGTCCAGTAATTCCCCAATTTAAACCTTTTAACATTCTTAAAATTAGAATAATTAATAACCGAATTACCAAATTTCAGAAAGTAAAGTTATTGAAAGCTATGGAAATACCTTTTCTAATTACAATTAAAACAAATTAAACAATCATAATATATGCCAGAACCTGGCAGTCATTATGTTTTTAAGGTTAGTCACAATTTTGAATTTTATTGAAGATAAAAGAGGTTTTAACCTCCTGTGAATGAAAGATAGAGGAACATTTTTGCATTAACCATAATGGCTTCAATGTTATTTAGCTTGGGTGTAATCTGTCTAGATATATAGGATACTAATAAAATACATTCGTATGTTATGTATTAAATCTTTAATTTGATGAAAATTGTAAGTTTATGTATATTGAAATTAAGTTAAAGAAGGAAAGGAAGATTTTTCCTGAAGTGAAATTACTAGTTTTTCAGAAAAGAATGAGGAATAAAAGAAAAAAACTTAAATAAATAAAATAAATTTCATTGGTTTCTAACTAACATTTAATAGTTTATGTAAAGGAAAAGTAACTAGTCTATGTGGTTATGGTTGATATAGGAACTTCGCCAAAACATTTTCTAAATTGAAATATTCAAATGGCTAATTCCAAGAAGCTGTTATTAAATAAAAACTAAATTGATATTTATAACACAAAATAACTTCATAACAAGGAAACATGTCAGAAGCTACCTCAATCTGCACATTTAAACAGTGGTAGGGGAAAGACAATCTTGATTGCATTGGGAATTATAGATTTTCATAAACTAGTAGAGAAAGTTTTTTTCCTATACGGAAAAGTAAAATAACTTTTAATTAACATAATAATGGTAAAGGTGTAGATTTAATAAGTAAAGTACTAAAAATAGTTTAGTTCATTTAATATGTTATAAACTGTGTTGGAAGTATTTAGAAAGTGTATAACAATAAAAAGAGAAGGATTGTGGGAAGATGGCATTGGACTAACAGGCAGGGCTCAATGCTCTCACAAAAACAATGGAGAACGAGCCAAAAGTTGTCTGTGACACCAACCTTGGGCATCAGTAGGCCAGGACACTGTTACACAACTCCCAGGAAGGTGAAGGTCAGAAAATGAGAAACACAAAACAATCAACATGATTTACCAAATCCCTCTGGTGGTCAGGAAGGGCTCCCAACACCAACCCCAAGACATTAAGCTGGGGTACAACCCTTGGCTCACTTCAGCTGACTGACAGGGGAACAGACATCTGCCTCACTGACAGCTGTTACAAAGGAAAAGGGAGCAGCAGATCAGGGATTTCTTTTCAGTGAATTTGGCCAGGAGAACCGCTTTGAATCTATACTCTGGCCAGACAAAACACGGCATAATAGAGATGAGTGCCATCTGAATTTCAGAACTGGAAAAGACAGGAGAACAGAAAGAGTTGAGAGTGGGAAAAAATGGAACATGTTTCAGGAAATTGAATGACAATATGACATGCACAAACATTCACATGATGGGTGTCCCAGAAGGAGAAGAGAATGGAAAATAGCAGAAAGAATATTTGAGGAAATAATGACTAAAAATTTCCCAACCCTTAAGAAAAACAAAAATATCAATATCCAAGAAGGTCAGCACATCCCAAACAGACTAAATCTGAATAGACTTACCTCCAGACACATTCTATACAGGATTCTGAAAGCAGCAAGAGGAAAGCAGAATATCACATAAAAAGGAAACTTGATAAGTTTAAGTGCTAACCTTTCATCAGAGAACATTTAGGTTAAAAAAAAAATGGTATGATGTATTTAAGGTACTGAAAGAGAAAAACCACCAGCCAGAAATTTAGTATTCAGCAAAAATGACATTTGAAAATGAGTGTTAGTTCAAAGTCTTCACAGACAAGCAAAAACACAGACAATGTTACCAAAAGATTAGAATTACAAGAGTTACGAAAGGGAATGTTGAAGTTGTAATGAAAAAATCAAGGGCAAGATGTTGACAGAAGAGTGTAGAAAAGAAGATTATTAGGAAGGGTCAAATAAAGGGTAGAAGATAGACAAAAGAATGATATGACAACATAGACCCAAAGGACAAAATGCATGAAATAATTAATGCATTTACAGTAATAACATTAAATGTTAATGGCTTGAACAACCCAATCAAAAGAGCAGAGACACAAACAGACATCTGCACACTGATATTAATAGCAACATTATTCACAATAGTCAAAAGTTGGAAACAACCCTGTTGTCCATCACCTGATGAATGGTTAAAAAATTGTGGTTTATACATATGATGGAATATTATGCAGCTGTAGAAAAAAATGAAGTTTTGAAGCATATTACAACATTGATGAACTGGGAGGATATTATATTGAGTAAGGGAAGCCAGACACAAAATGACAATTACTGTATGATTGCACTATTATGAAATAAATACATTGAGTAAACACATGGATTTTATAATTAGATTATAGGTCCCCAGAAAATAAAAAGAGCATATAGAATGGTAAGCTAAGGGTTATTCAGTACAGAATTTGTGAAAAGGTTGCTTGTAAAACTTTGGAAATGAATAGAAATGGTTAAAGCTTATTATAGTGTTTGTAACTAGCAGTACTATGGTATGGGTATGACAGTGGTTGAAAGGGAAAGTCTAAGGTCATTTATATTAGTATAATGAAAGCTAAAAAGTATAAAATGGGACATTATATGATAGTAACCCTCATGTAAAACACCAATGTGAATATTGCATATATGACTGAATTTACAAAATGTAAATGCAAATATACTAGAGAAAAGGAAAAAGAATAGCAGGTATATATGGCAGGGAAGCATAGTGAGATTGAGAGGTGAAGAGTTTTGGTTGTTTGGTTTTTTTTTGTTGTTGTTGTTAATTATTATTGGAATAATGAAAGTGCTCTAAGAATAATTGAAATGATGAATGTACAAATACATGATTACACTGAATGCCATTGATTTGGAAGGATTTATGCTGTATTAATATGTATCAATAAAATTGACTTCTTAATTAAAAAGACTTAGATAGAATGTATAAGAAATATGAGCTATCTTTATGTTGTCTACCAGAGACACACCTCAGACATAAGGACACAATCAGGCCAAAAGTGCAAAACTGGAAAAAGATATTCCATGCAAACAGTAACCAAAAAAGACTTGCAGTAGTGATACTGATATCAGACAAAGTAGATTTCAAATGCAAAACTGTTATAAGGAATGAAAAAAGTCATTATATATTATATGTTGCATATTATATGTCATGTCATATGTCATATATTATATATTTTATGTCATATATTATATATTTTAATAAAAGAGGCAATTCACCAAAAAGAAATAACTGTACTAAATATTTATGCTCCAAGATACACAAGGCACACACTGGCAAAACTGAAGGGAGAAATAAATATCTCTACAATAATAGTGGGCGATTTCAATATACCTTTGCTTTATTGGATAGAACACCTGGACAAAGGATAAATAAAGAAAGAGAGAACTTGAATAATATGATAAATGAATAAATGAACTAGATATAACAGTCATCTATAGAGAATTGCACCACAAAGTAGTATTATATACATTCTTTGCAAGTGCTCCAAGATAGACCATATGTTGGTCACAAGACAAGCCTCAATAAATTTAAAAAGAGTGAAATTTTATAAAACACTTTCTCTGATCATAATGGAACGAAGCTAGAAACCAATAATGGATGGAACAATGGAAAATTCAAAAATATGTGAAGATTAAACAACACACTGTTAAATAATCAGTGGGTCAAAAAAGAAAATGCCATAGAATTCAGCAAATATCTTGAGATGAATGAAAATGAGGACAAAATATATCGAAGTCTATGAGACACTGCAAAGACAGTGCTGAGAAGGAAATTTAAACCCTTCAATATATACATTAATAAAGAAGAAAGAGATAAAATAAAATTCTAACTGCACACCTGGAAGAACTAGAAAAAAACAGCAAACTAATCCCAAACCAAGACAAAGGAAAGAAATAGTAAACATCAGAGCAGAAATAAATGAAATCAAGAACAACAACAAACAACAATAAAAAACAAAGCCATAGGGAGAATTAACAAAACTAGTAGTTGGTTCTTTGAAAATATTAACAAAATCGACAAAACCTTTACTGGACTGAAAAAGGGAAAAAGGAAAAAGAGAAGACACAAACACATAAAGCCAGAAAAGAGAGGGATACATTACCACCAACCCTGTAAAACTGAGAGGTCATAAGAGGATATTATGAATAACTGAATGCCTAAAAACTATACAATGTAGAGGAGATGGACAAATTAGTAGAAACACACAAACCATTTACACTGACCCTAGAAGAAATAGAAGACCTCAACAAACCTATCAAAAGTGAAGAGATTGAAACCGTCATCAAAAACCTCCCAAAGATGAAAACCCTGACACCAGGTGACTTCACAGGTGAATTTTACCAATCTTACAAAGGCAATGTAATACCAATCTTGCTCTGTAATTCTGAAAAATTAAACAGGAAAGAATGCTACCAAATTCATTCTATGAATACATCATCACCCTAATAGCAAAACCAGATGAAGGTACCAATATCTCTGATGAATATGGATGGAAATATCCATAACCAAACACTTTCAAACAGAATTCAAAAGCACATTAAAAGAATTATACACCATGCTCAATTGGGTTGTATACCAGGTATGAAAGGGTTCTTCAACAGAGGAAAAACAATTAGTGTAATAATCCACATAGATATATTGAAAAAGAAATATAACATGATCCTTTCCATTGGTGCAGAAAGGGCATATGACAAAATATAGCACCCTTCCTATTAAAAAAACACTCCAAAAATAGGGATAGAAGGAAGCTTTCTCACTTGAGTAAAGTGCATATATGAAAAACCTGCAGCTAGCTGCAGAAAGACTGAAAACTGTCTTGCTGAGACCAGGAATAATCCTATGATGAGCACTGTCACCATTGTTATTCAATATTGTGCTAGAGGTTTTAGCTGGAGCAATTAGGCTACATAAAGAAGTAAAATGTATCTAAATAGGAAATGAAGAATTTAAACTTTCACTACCAGCTGATGATATGATCCTACATCTAGAATCTCATGAAAAAATCCAAAACAAAGCTGTGAGAAATAAGAGATGTATTCAGCAAATTTGTGAGACACAAGATTAATACACAAAAACCAATAGCATTTTTATACACTACTGATGTGCAATATGAGGAGGAAATCAGAAATAAATTCCATTTTTATTAATCACTAAAACAATGAAATATTTATGAATAAACTTAACGAAAGATATAGAGGACCTGTATTCACAGAACTACAAAACATTGCTAAAAGAAACTAAAGAATACTAAAAAAAATGGAAGGGCATTCCGTGTTCATGGTTTGGAAGGCTAAACATTGTTGATGTCATTTCTAACCAAACTGATTTACAGATTCAATGCAATCCCAATAAAATACCCAATAGCCTTTTTTGTTGTAATGGAAAAACCAAATATCAAATTTATTTGGAAAGTTAAGGGCCCCTGAAGAGCCAAAAAGTTCTTCAAAATGAAGTATGAAGATGGAGTACTCTCATTTCCAGAAGTTAAAGCGTATTACTTAGCTACAGTGGTAAAAATAGCATGGTACTTGCATAAAGACAGACAGATTAACAAATGGAACCAAATCAAAGACTCAGAAACCGTCCCTCACTTCTACAGTCAAGTGATTTTTGACAAGGTGTTCAAGCCCACCCAGCTGGGCCAGAACAGTCTATTCAAAAAATGGTGCTGGGAGAACTCGATGTCCCTATCCAAATGAAGGAAATGGATCCCTGATCTCACACCTTATTCAAAAATTAGCTTAAAATGGATCAAGGACATGAATATATAAGAGACAACAATAAAAACCCTAGGAGAAAATGTAGGAAAATATCTTCAATGTCTTACAGAAAGCAGTAGTTTCTTAAAGCTTATACCTAAAGCATGAGCAACAAAACAAAAAAACTAGATAAATGGAACCTCCTCAAATTTAAACACTTTTGCACCTCAAAGGACTTTGTCAAAAGGGTAAAAAGGCAGCCAACTCAATGGAATAAAATATTTGACAATCATGTATCTGATATGGGTTTAATATTCATGACATACAAAGATATCATACAACTCAATTATAAAAAGACAAACTACCCAATTAAAAATGGGTAAAAGACTTGAAAAGACAGTTGTCCAAAGAAAAAATGCAAGTGGTGAATAAACACATTAAAAATTGTTCAATATCCATAACGATTAGGGAAATAGAAATTCAAACTACAGTGAGATATCATTTCAGGCCTATTAGATTGGCCACTATTAAAAAGTTGGGAAACTGTAAATGTTGGAGAGTATGTGGAGAGATAGGAATGCTTATGCATTTTTTGTTGGGAATGTGGAATGTAACAGTCACTGTGGAGGACTGGCAGGTCCTGAGAAAGTTAAATTTAGACTTGCCATAACCCTGCAATATCATTACTATTTATATACCCAGAAGTATTGAGAGCAGAGACATGTGCAGATGAATGTCCACTGATGTCCATAGTGGCGTTATTCATGATAAAAGAGTAAATGTATCTACCACATCTCTGGATATGCTTCTGAAGTGGATGGAGAGTAGTTTGCAGTTTCACACTCCTGCAGCAGCCAGCAATGGCTAAATATAGCCAGATTTACAATGGACATTGCCTCCAGACTGACTGTTTTTCATAGTGCTGAATGGTGCTTTCCACCACACTGGTGAATAACTAAAGCTTCCCTCCAAGGGCCAACAGTGTTGGAGCATGCTGGCTCTGTGAAAGGCATGGCAAATGAATCAATAATTACCAGTGTGATGTGAGTAGAACTTGAACGCTATTGGCATTATAGCCTTCTTCCATGGAGAGACAACATGCATGGTATTGCAGAGCTGAACCTTAGATCTATTTACTACAGTTCCAACAAGAACTTGTGTATTAGCTATTATTAAGTGCTGTACCTATATACTTGATGACTATGATACCCTTCTAGTCTAGATCATATGCAGAGGGATATTGAACACGTTAAAAGTCTTGGTAAACTTAATTCATTTTCTAAGTAATTAATGAATGTGCCTTTAAATAAAAGAATGGCTCTCTTAAATACTGTCTTTTTTTTGTTTAACATATGCTAGTCTTGTTGCTGCCTATATTTTCTTTGTGAGTTTGTGTCTAAGGCAGTGCTTATCCTCATACCTCTCATAGCTGTCCTATTACAACCACTGCTGTAGGAACTGGGGTTAGCTGTTTATACAAAGCCCAGCAGGTCTACCACTATTTCTCCCTAGAGTTAACCAATGGCATAGAAGAAACTAGCTATGCCTTAGAAGCCCCTAGACAACAAATAAACTCCCTAGCTGCAATCGTGCTGCAAAACTGGAGAGCCCTAAACATGCTAATAGTGGCATATGGAAGAACATGCCTGTTACTCAAGAAGCAATGCTGTTTTTCTATAAAGTTCTCAAGAACAGTCCTAGACAGCATTTGAAAATTACAAGATTAAGCTCATCAACTTCAGTTGGATGTAGCCTCTGAAGGCACCTGGACTTTCTCACTCCCATGGACCAGTATGTCATGGCTGGCCCCACTTTTGGGGGCTGCTTACCACCATCTTCTTCATACATTTAGTAG
>JAQZBX010097181.1:0-11720 GCA_029593785.1 Cabassous unicinctus
AGTTGTTTACACCTTTTGGATTTTATGAATAATGTTGCTATGAATATTCATCTACAAGTTTTTATGTGAACATATGTTTGCATTTCTCTTGGGTATATACTTAGGAAAATTACTGGGTCATAAGGTAACTCTATGTTTAACAATTTGAGGAAATGCCAAACTGTTTTCCAAAGTATATATACTATTTTACATTCTCAGGAGCAATTTGCAAGGGTTGCAATTTCCCCATATCCTCACCAACACTTGCTTTATCTGTCTTTTTTATTTTAACCATCCTAGTAGGTGTGAAGTGGTTTCTCATTATGGTTTTGATTTGCATTTCTAATGCCTACTGGTGTTGACCATCTTTTCATGAGAAATGTCTATTCAAATCCTTTGCCCATTTTAAAAAATTGGGTCATTTATCTTTTTATTGTTGAGCTGTAAGAGTTCTTTGTATATTCAATAGAAGTCCTTTATCAGA
Organism: Cabassous unicinctus; assembly: GCA_029593785.1. Classification (NCBI taxonomy): domain Eukaryota; kingdom Metazoa; phylum Chordata; class Mammalia; order Cingulata; family Chlamyphoridae; genus Cabassous; species Cabassous unicinctus. The sequence continues at coordinate 464 of JAQZBX010097181.1, forward strand.
TGTATGATTTGCAGATATTTTTTCAAATACTGTAGGTTGTCTTTTCCATGACAGTGTCCTTTGAAACACAAATGTTTTTTTTTTAATTTTGACAAAATTCAATTTATCGGATTTTTTTTCTTTTATTGCTTGTGCTTTTACTATCATAGCCAAGAAACCATTGCCTAACCCAATGTCAATAAGATTTATCCTTATGTTTTCTTTTAAGAGTTTTATAGTTTTAGCTCTTACATTTAGGTCTAGAATCCATTTTGAGTTAATTTTTGTGTATGGTCTAAGGTAGGCATCCACCTTCATTCTTTTGCATATAGTCAGTCAGTTGTCCCAGCACCATTTGTTGAAAAGACATTGAATTATCTTGGCAACCTTATACAAAATTAATTGACCATAAATGTGATGGTTTACTTCTGGACTCTCAATTCTATTCCATTGATCTATAAATCTATCTTTGGGCCAATACCACACAGTTTTTCATTACTATAGCCTTGTGGTAAGTTTTGAAATCAGGAAGTGTGAATCCTCCAACTCTGTTCTCCATTTTCAAGATTATTTTGGCTATTCTGCATCCCTTGTATTTCCATGAATTTCAAGATTAGCTTGTCAATTTCTGCAAAAAAGGAAGCTGGGATTTTGATAGGGCTTGCACTGAATCTAGATCAATTTGGGAAGTACTGCCATCTTAACAATATCAAGTACTATGATCTATGAACATGATATGTCTTCCCATTTATTTAGGTTTCCTTTAATTTCTTTCAACAATGCTTTGTCATTTTCAGTGTACAAGTCTTGCATTTCTTTGGTTAAATTTATTCACAAGTATTTTATTCTTTTCTATGCTATTGTAAATGGAATTATTTCCTTAATTTCATTTTTGGATTGTTTATTGCTAGTATATAGAAATACAATTGATTTTTGTATATTGAGCTTGCTAAACTTGTTTATTAGTTCTAATAGTTTTTTGTGGATTCATTACAATCTTCTATATATAAGATTATGTTGTATAACATTTATGTAATCTAAGTATCTTTTTTTAAAAAATTAAAAAAAAAAAAAAAGATTGTTATCTGTGAACAGAGATAGTTTTGCTTCTTTGTTTCCAACCTGGATGCCTTTTACTTCTTTTTCTTGCCTAATTTCCCTGGCTAGAACTCCAGTATAACATTGAACACAAGTGGCAACAGTAGACATCTTGTCTTAGTCCTGATTTTAGGGGGAAAGCATTTAGTCTTTCACTATTAAGTATGATGTTAATTGAGTTTTTCATAGGTGCTCTTTATCACGTTGAAGAAGTTATTGTAAGGTATTTTTATAAGACATGCTAATACCTTTTATGTCTTAGTAATGAAACAAGACTAGGAAGAGCTTTTGACTAAACTTTCCATAATTTTAAGGCCCAATACAAAACTGTAGACTTTTGATCCAACTGCAGTTATAGGTTAAATTTAAACTTACAACAGAGGTTTCCCTAACCCCATAACTAGTCTTTCACATAAGCAAATACCTCTTAGGTACCATTAGTTGAAGTAGATTTTTAATGCAAGTTCTTCCAAACCAATCTTGGGGGGGAAAAGTATACTTTGTTTTTCTAGAATGTGCACACTGTATATAAAGCTTATGGTCTTTTTAAACAGAAGCACACAAAATATACAACTAAAATCAGTTAAGTTCCTGTCAAGGAATCCTAAATGGTTAGGTGATATATGTTATATACAATAATATACTAGATAAGGCAAACCAAAACAATCACTCTGACAAAATATCCATGTCAGCAGACGGTCTAGAAAAAACTATTTTGTTCATTATCATGTCCAAACTAGGACAAACTTAACACATCAAAAATTCTAACACATGCAAAAAAAAGGTGAAATTAATGATGGGATTCTAATCTCTAAATATATGTAAACCTTTATCTTCTAAAAATACTTACCATTTTCAAGTCATGGAATAAGGAGGAATAAAAAGTTCACAAGTGAAGCACGAACTCCATAGGTAAACCATTCTTCTTTACAAAATAACCTGTATTTGTCTTAGGCAAATACTAAGTCAATATGCCTCTTTCTAAAAGTTATTATTCTCTTCTTATAAGAAGGATAAAGTCCTGCTTGGTGAAAATCCTCTAAGATGTTTCCACATATCAATTTTTTTCATAGAATTTATTTACATTTTAAGAATTCATTAAATTTTCCATTTTCCCCCATGAAATTATTTTATTATAATAAGTCTGTTGAGCTCTCAAGAGTATTTTATGTATTTGTCACTCTTCACTTAAATCATTATAACTCAATAACATAAACTGTTGATTATGTTATCACATAATGATTCTTTCATTCAATGAGTATTTACTGAATGACTTCTATGCGCTAAGAGTATGATGGGTACAGACATTACAGTAGTAAATAAGAAAAGTCCCTGCCTACATGGAACCTGAATTCTAGTGAAAGAGATCAGATAACTCAAACAAATAATTTCAGACAGAAATAAATTTTACGGTGAAATAAAAGGCAATGTTATTCATAGAGTCAGAATCTAGAATATAAGTTACTGAGAGGGTAAAGGTAGGGGATGGGGGATTAATGCTTAAATTGTACAGAGTTTCTATTTGGGTTGATTGTAAAGTTTTGTAATGGATGGTGGTGAAGGTAGCAAAACATTGTGAATATAATGAACAACACTGAATTATATATTTGATTGTAATTATAAGGTGAAATTTTAGATTGTATATAGTTACCAGAATAAAATTTTTTAAAAAACACACAGCATAGGACTGTAGAACACAATGAACCCTATTGTAAATGATGGACTATAGTTAGTAGTACAATTATAAAAATGTTCTTTCATGAATTGTAACAAATGTACCACACTAATGAAAGCTGTTAATAGGGTGCTGTATGGGAACTATGTATTTTATGCATGATTTTTCTGTAAACCTTCAACAACAACAAAATTTTAAGGCAATGTTATAAGAGAATGACTAGTGGGTGATTACTGTTCTCTAAGAAGGAGACTTAAGAGCTGAGAACTAAATAATGATGAGGCAGACATTCAAAAAAACCTAGAGCTAGAGCTTTTCAAACAAAAGGAACTGCAAATACAAAACCCCTAAGATAGAAATGAGCATGGCATGCCTTTCAGAAGGCAGTATCAGTTGAACCATAGAAGACAAGGGATGGAGTGGTAGGACTTTGCAGGCTACAGATTTTATTTCATTGCAATGGGAAGCCAGTAGAGGATTGTAAATAGAAAAATGACATGAGCTGATATATGATATGAAAAGATCACTCTCGCTACTATGTGAAGAATGAAATGTAAGGAGGAATGAGAAGTAGCAGTTAACAGAAAATAATAATCTTTCTTGATGGTATTGCTTGGTTCTCTCTCTTCCTTTCTGATCCCAATTTCATCATCCAAGTGCTGGCTCTCACATCCTTCTATAACAGGGACTACTTAAAAAGCATCCAAACTGGTCTCCCCTGCTTCTATAGCTAGACTACTTTTTTATTTGCTTTTTTGTTTGTTTTGTTTCCGTTCTTTAAAAAAAAAGAAAACAAAAAAAAACCTGCTTTGATCATGCCCATCTCTTTCCGTCAAAAGCCTCAATAACTTACACTACCAACAAAACAAAATCCCAAATTCCATGACGTTCAATAACCTTCCACAATCTAATCCCAAACCACCTTTCCAACCTCATCTCCCACTATTAATTTGATAAACTCTGCTGTTTCACTCAATATAGCCTACTCACTTTTTACTGAACACAGTTTATCATGGCACCTTCCTGCTTCCATGGATCTACCCACCCTCCTTTTTTTTCTTATATTCAAATTCTCTCTCTTCTTCATGCCTTTTATTCTCCTTAGACATTCTGAGCAGTGGCTTTTTGACTATGACCCACAGTATTTTACATCATGACCCAGTATACACAAGTTTCAGAATTCTTCATTTAAATTTACTTCATGCAATGCACTCTGATATTTTCTATTTTACTCTATTTCTTTTTCAAAATGTCTAAAATTATCGTAAAACCACTAATGGGTTTAAGACTTCTGTTTGAAAAAACACTATTAGTGGACTTTTATAGAATACTCACTGGTCAAACCTAGATCATAGCATTGAAAGATAAAATTTCCAAACTATAATGACCTTAAGTTTAAGGATAGGATATAATCAGTATCTTCTTTTTATCTACCAGGATGCCAAACATTGTATTTATTAATCATTGCTGAAGAGCAAGATTGATATTAAAATAGCAATCTTATTCATAATCAGATAGGATCATGATTAGTACTGTTTTGTGTTGCCATCCATCTTATTTCAAATTGTAGAGATAATAGTCAAAATGGCCAGATTTCAGTGACACTTTGACCCACACTTGCATAATGGGAGCACAAATGCTAAAATTTTCATCATTCTTCCCTTCTGATGTATGAGAAAGTTCCTAGATGGAGGGCACCTACTACCATTCAGTGGACATCCATCTCTTTTATCACAAATACTCAGGCACTTTTGCTCTGCCTAGGAAAGTATTAGTCTAATATCCTCATTTGGCCCTTCCAGCTTTGCCAAACTTGTAATCAGGATAAGCCTTTTGTTTCAAATGAATGACAGCTATTAAGGTTGAATGGCCTCTCCTGCAGTAAGTACTAAGGTTCCTGACCATTAAAGTACTGTTAAAGTTGTTGACTCTTTGCAAAACATCATCAGTAATTTGAATTAAGAAAATGAAAAGGCAATGAAGCGATCTAAAATCTGTACTGAATGGTTTGTTCTCTGGCAAAAGACCCAAATTATATAATAAGCCAATGGGCAAAGTAAATTCTTAATTCCTAAATCTCAAAATTAAGTTAACCATGACATGATTTATACAAGTTCGTGAAGAATGCAGAACATCTAAAAATATTCAGCTTCCCCTCCAACTCTTGTGCCTGTTATAACCTGTTGTGGGTCCAGGGAGAGGGTTGAAGACATACGTAACTAAATGCTCTGAACCTCTATACCAGACTCAGTGTAGCAAACAGCATTTTAGGCAGAAATATGCTCCCAGGACCTAGGCAAGAAAGAATCTTAATTTCTGTATCAATCCTCAAACTACCTAAAGCTCCTTAATGGGCTGTGGGTATGTTGGGGTAATTGTGGGCCAGAGCAAACTACTCTGAGACTGCAGAGCCCAAATCTCCACCTTTAGGCCTCCCTCTAAGATCTGGATTTGAGTACGAACCTCAACATTAGTTGGCTATAGACTTCTCATCAACAATCTTAACCCTTGGTTTAAGATAGCCATCAGGAATTACTCTGCCATTCAGTAACAATTTAAAATCACCTATTCTCATTCTCACTGCATTTGCCCCAGTTAAAAAACTTACTAATAACTCAGAGCAACTTTCTATGCAAGATTTTAGAACCAAGCTAGAAAGGAAAAAAAACAATTTCTGATATGACTATATTGTATATATTGAACTGGCAAAATTTCAAAAATATGAATTACTCTCAGAACTATCTTTTCAGAATGAAGACAAAATCAAACTACCCTCTTGATAGTCACTTTCCTCACATAAGCTTATATTCAAAAGCAGATGAGTAAAGCCAAAATTCTGTCTCCCCACAAAGCTGTAAGTTGTAAGCTGTATGAAACAAAATAGTTCATATTGCTTGGTAAATGTATGTTGAATGCATGAATAAACCAAAGAATGAACTACAAAGTAAGAGAAATTCAATGTCCTCCAATTTGTTTATTACCTGTACTTCAGGAACCTAATCCTTTAGCAAAACCATATATAAGCCATAAGTCTATCACACTGAACCTGTGTTCAGAGACAGAAATAAAGAAGGAACACCATAAACTCAAAATTCAAATGAACCTAAAAAATATTTACTTCCAGTTTAGATAATAGAAGCTTACTTTTAAAGTCACTTTTTTTGGATGAAATACATATATTCAGAACCATGATCACTACACATTTAAAAAACAGAATTACAACTACATATACACCATTACATTATTTGCACAGGTAAAAGAGAGGTTTGCATTTTAAGATAAGTTAAAACTGCACCGCATCACTTACCGATTCTTTTCCAGCTCATTGTGTGTAGACCTAAAAGAAAGAAGAAGAAAAAAAAGAGCATTAGCCATGCTTTGTTGTTAAGGCTATAGAAAAGGGGATTTGTCTAGTTACTGCTATACCACACTCAGTGAATTTAAATAACAATGCAATATATGGACATACATCTATAATCTCACTCATCAAGAGGAAATAGTCCAAATTCACTAGGACTGTCTATTCAGATATAGTGTTTTCAGACAGCAACTCTGAATATTTTGAAACTGGAGTTTCACCGTTTTTATAATAAAATACTACACTAGCACAGGTTCTCCTGTCTACTTCTAGCAGCTTTGTTCATTTGTATACATTATACCTGAAATTTTAATTCAAACATAATTCCATTTTTATTTAAACAGAAAAAAAACCCCACAAAAACGTGTATTTCTATATTCTTCCCCATCTCCACCTACCCACCCCTAACAAAGGAAAAAAAAAAAGTTTTGGCTAGCATAGAAGCTGAAAACAGGCTTGCCTTACTGCTAAGGGATAAATGCAAATTCAAGCTTTCCTGCCTTTAGTGTGAAACATAAACAAGAAAAAGTTATACAAGAAAGAATACAAAAATATAAGAAATACAAGAATAAAACAAACAAAAGCAGATATATTAATAAACTCAACATTTTTTAAAAGACTGGAAAAACATACCTTAAAATATTAACAATGTTTTTCTTTTAGTGACATTTCCTTTTTGCTTTTCTGCATTTGCTATAATAATATTTACCATTTATTGAACTAGAGTAGTGTCTGCCAGACATTGTGCTAAACAGTTAACATTAATTATCTCATTTTATCCCTAAACCAACCCTTGTTTTATAAACAAGAATACTGAGAGGTTGAGATACTCCTGTCCCCATAGTATAAATGGCAGCCACGACTTAAATCCAAATCTTACTCCAAACTCCAAGCTCTTAACCATCTGGTGAGAGACAATATTGAATAGAGGTTAAGGGCACAGGCTCTAAGACCAGACTGCCTGGATTCAAATACCTTGGGAAAGTTCTTTAATTTCTCTGTGCTCAGTGTCCTCATCTATGAAATAGAAAAAAAAAAAAAATAACAGTATTTGCCTTAAATGATTGCTGTGAGGACTAAACAAGTTTACTTTGAACAGCAAACTATAATAAAATGCTACATAAAGTTAGCTACTATTAGGATTATGCTATACTAATTCCCTTAAATAAACATGTATTACTTTTGCAATAATTTAGCATTAACAATAAAAGGAATTGCATAAAGGAGAATTTAAGTTCCTGACACTGGAAGTTAAACTTTAATCATTTTTAAAAAAATATATCCTCGTTAATGTCAAATGCCTTCAGAATATTACTTCACTGATTGTGTTAATCTGATTCCCAAACCATAACAATAGGAGTGTTCTTTGCCAGCCTCATAATTTGTGGAAATTTTACCCACTGTCTTGGTTCAAGAGCCAAGAAGTTTCTCTATGAGTTGCTGTCTCCTGTCTACTAGTTAACTTTCTAAGCAATTTCATAAGGAAATTGGAATGATAAAAAGACCAATATTCATTTTAAAGAGATCACCTTAATGAAAGGACTTCTCCCCCTCAAAGGAGTTTTAAAAAAAAAGTGTTAGCATATTTAAAGAGTTCAGCCAAATTAATAGCAAGTATAATTCAGGTGGAAGAAGCGATTAAAAAAACATAAGCAGAACTTCTGGTTTAACAAAAACTCAGAGCTCAAAATGCAATAAATCAATTAAATTATAAGCAAACCTCTATTACCACATACATATTTATAAAAAGGTTTGATTTATTTTTGTTTGAATAAAATGTAAAAGTAAATCAGTAACTTAGGAGAGGGAAAAGGTATATTTTAAAGAGATTTAAAACAAAAAAATTTCCTACAACATTTGAATAGATTGAATGAGATTTCCCCCCCTTGGTAAGTAAATTTTGGGTTAACTGTCCCTCTCTGAGAAGAAAACTAAGAATAAGTAAAATGACAAGAGACAATCTACACATGAAATTCAAGCTCAAGCAATAAATGGAAACATTTTATTTAAAGAAAATTAGACTATTTACCATAAACTTATTCTAAATAGTCTGGCAATCCCACCGATAGCCATAAATGCAAAAGATAATATATCCAAAGATAACCCATTGATGAATTCCAATATTATATCGAGCCTATTATCAAAGCCAGCACCAAAAGAAAATAATCTGACCCACTGCTGTGAACAAAATTAAAACAGCAGGTTCTTCCCACCTCTCTCCAACAGTTTTCTTTATTATATATCTTCTTTCTAAAAAATAAAATGATAGCTAAGACTATGAACTTTTTCACCAAATCAGGAAATGCATGCCATATTTAGTTATACCACAAGCAAAATTTAATGATTTCCAAATACCAAGAAGCAAAAATGCACTAACCTTTACCATATGGACATGTGTTTTCAATTAAAAAAATAAATGAGTAGTGTTTACTCCTATTATGATGGCTTTTTTTTTGCCCAACATCAAGTCAACAAATACTGAGTACCTTCAATGTTGTTTAAGAACATCTTAAGTTTTAGGGAATCAAAGACAGTTTCTAATTGGTAAATTAAGACATATATAGGAATAATTATAATTCAAGGCAAACTAAATATGTAAGAAAGGTACAAAATGTCAAGAGACTTCAAAGGAGTCAGAGTTTACTTCCAAATGGAGCTACCAGGGAAAACTTTAGAAAGAGGTGATATTTGGTCTGGGGCTTGAATGACGGGGACATTTGCCACTGGTAGAGGCTAGACCTGCTAAGCAGAACACATTCCAAGTGGAAGGGATAGCATAAGTAAACAAGCAGAGTTGTGAAGTACAGAGCAAAACTGGGGAACAAAAATGTATACGTCTTGAAGACCCATGGTGTGAAAAGAAAAATGTTCTAGGTTTAAATATTAACTTTATCATTCACACTAGCTGTGACACCTCTCTAATCCAGTTTCCTCACTGGAATAAACTGGACTACCACATGCCTTGGCTAGATTACTATCAGAATTAGAGAAAAATATGTAAAAGCATCTGGTACATAGTATTCAATAAATGTTACTAAGAAATGTTGTTAAGAAAATACTGCTAGTATTTTTATTATTTTTAACAGGACTAAGAATAGACAACCCCAAAACAATGTGAAGTTTACTAGATGGAACAACAAATTAACATGTTTTCAACAACACTTGGAATTAGCCTGGAAATAACCGTAACGATGAAAAAAGAAACAGAAAGAAAAGATAGGGGATTGAAGTCACTTGATCATTTAGCCAGTTGTAAGGACAGTACAAAATTTAGGAGTGTGACAGAAAGAAAGATTCCTAATTACAGGTATAAAGAGAAAAAAATGATCTAAACATTGCTGGCAGTAATTGAGCATATCATACACTAACATATTCAGAAACAACCCCTTTTCTTCTCTGAGTCTGTGTGCCCAAACCAGGCCCTTCCAATAATGTGCCACTAAAATATTCAATTATAATAAATTTCCTGTAAGGCTGAATTTTCTAAATAATCCATCTGGTTAGTCCACTTTTCTTCTTCAAATAAAATGCACCTCTGAGAGCAAACACTAATGAATTATCTTCCTTTCAGACAGCCTTATTCTGAATGCTTAACAACGTCCAAGGATAGAAAGACATTTCTAACATTTTTATCAATGAATTTCAGGTAATATTTTTTCATAAATAAGATCATTTTAAGAGAGACATCCTAATGCGTAACCTATTTGGCTGGGAGTCATTATCTCAACCAGATCTGTGACTTTTCACTGACTACAACACAGCTCTAATATATAAACTTTTAATTCTTTAGAGTGCAGTTTGGTGGCAGTCAATGAAATGATGCATAGAATTGAAATTACACAAAATAGCACAGTTTGGCTCAAAAGTAATGCCACCATGGAAGGAAAATAAAAGCCCCCATTCCCAGTATTAATACTCTCTTCAAGTAAAAGAAAAGACCTCTATCTTTGTTGAATTAATGAGCCAAATCCCAATTTGTTAATATTGTCATTTCACTTTTTTTTTTTTGAGATTGATTTATTTATTTATTCCACCCCCAGATGGCTCCCTCATCTGTCTGCTCATTGTTTTACACTCACTGTCTGCTTGCTGTGTCTGCTTGTTGTGTGCTTGCTGTGTCTGCTCACTGTGTCTGCTCGCTGTGTCCACTCATCTTCTTTAGGAGGCAGTGGAAACCGAGGCCGGCGCCCAACTGCTTGAGCCACATCTGCTCCCCATCACTTAGTATTTTCTAATCCTAAAATGTCTAACTAAAGTTGCTCTCCACACAATGAAAACAATACATTCCATGAAGCTAAATGAGTATTTTCTACTGGTATCCTAAAGCCTTCATATACACATACTCAAAGGGCAAGACAAAAATGAAAGTTAAACTAGAGTAAAGCAGAGGTCTCCTAAGTGGGTATATATACCCAAAGGGGGATGAGAAAGAAAACCTACTGGAATTAGTGGAATAGTAAAATTTCTATTTATATTCATTATACTCGTCTTAAATTTTATTCTGTATTTATAAAATATTACTACAGTTATATATGTTTATAATTATAAATAAATACACATATTGGAGATATAAAAATTTTTCTGCTGCTTGTGGTATATCAAGAAATTTCATAAACACTGAGAGAAGAAAGTCATGCTAACTGCCAATGAAAGTAATTCTTTCAAAAAGGTACTTTTGGAAATGTGTTTCCATCAAAAACTACATCACATTTTAAAACTTCAATATTGTAGACCTTTAAAAAAAAAAATGCCTCATTGGGGGGCGGATGTGGCTCAAATAGTTGGGCGTCCATCTCCCATATGGAGGGACCTGGGTTCGATCCCCGGGACCTCCTGTAAAACAAAGAAAAATATAGAAGGTACGTGGGCCACGAGGCCCCACATGCAGGCACACCCCCAGGCCCTGCCGAGCCACACAGCAAGATGATGATGTAACAGGAGAGTGACACAAGGGAGAGCCAAGATGAGACATGCGGAAAAACCAGGAACTAGGGCAGTGCAGGTGGCAGAATGCCTCCCACATCAGAGATTCCCAGGACCAAATCCCGGTGAAGACAGGAGGAGAAGGAGGAGAAGAGAGGGCAAGAAACAGATACAGAGAATTGCCCAGCAAATGGACACGAAACAGCAAAAACGGGGGGGGGGGG
>JAQZBX010097182.1:0-11719 GCA_029593785.1 Cabassous unicinctus
ACCCCAAAACAATAACACAGGGGAAGGGGCTTTAATATAGTTTATAGAAAGACATCAAAAGTCAAATCTATAATAGGATTTGTAATTAGTAGCACTAACATATGGGTATGATAGTGGTTGGTTTGTTGTTTTTTCCTTTTTTTTTTTTTGGAGTAATGAAAATGTTCTAATATTGATTGAAGTGATGAATGCATAACTCTGTGATTATACCAATTGCCATTGATTGTACACTTTAGATAAACTGTATGGTTTATGAACAACAGAAAAATAATAGGGATGGTTCGGGGAAAATACACCAAATGAAGATATGGACTATAGTTAGTAGTAATACTTTTGATGATGTTCTTTCATAATTTTTAACAAATGTTTCACAACAATGCAAGTTATTGGTGGTGGGGTGATGACTGGGTGCCCTGTATGATGTTATGCATATTTGTTTTCTAATTTCACAACTTTATACATTTATTATTTACTTATGTTCCTGTATGAAGGATATACTTCAAAAAAAATTTTTAATGAAAAAAAAACAAAAAAAAAAACAACAAAGACAAAAAACCCAAAAAAGTCAAAGCTACAATAAATTATGACTACAAACAGAAAAACCATGCCATCTGGACTAAAAGAATTTGAAGTGACTAAGAAAAAAAACACAGATTTCTTGTCCACGTGGAACAAATGACAAAACTCATCTACAATACTGCATTTTCCACAACTGTGAAATTTGTAAATAGCTGAGGAGTTCACTATTTCTTTCTTCACCTTCCGAGTTTTATCCAGAAGATCTTTGCATGTTCGAATTTTCTGTGCAGTAACAAACAATTCCTTCTCTCGTTTAATCTGCTGTGCCCAGCAGTTGAATTGTTTTTGCCTTTCTTTAGCTATCTGCTTCAATTTACTCTGTTGGGTAACTCCTTTCACTTTTTCCTTCCACAAGGTCTCTACTGTGGGTCTTTAAAAGACTCTGTTTACTAGTTCCGGGGCTGTTGGCAGATGAGTTGCAATATCAAGCTGTTTAACTTCTTTTTTGCTATCAAAAAAGAACACATGATTGTTCTGTTGTTTCCCCTGGAAATCCAGCAGATGGAGCTCTCATTTTAGTCTTTCGATTTTCTAAGCTTTTGCAACCCTTTGCATTTCTATATATTTGAAATCCTGAGATTTCATCAGTTTCAGCTGTTCAAGAGTTACTTCTTCCTTAGCCTCCTTAATAACATGAACTCCATCCTGGAACTGAACCCAAGTCATTCTATAGAATTCATCCGGTTTTTTTCCAAGGGCCTTCTTCCAGAGAGATTTGAGATATTCTTGCTTTTTTCGATAGTCATCTGCATGATGTCTATAATCTTTCTTTTTCTCCAGTAGGCCCAGAGGTTTTTGAAAGCCAGGCTGACTTTGCTCTCAGTGTTGCAGCTACCGGGGCTTTCTGCCTTCCGAAAGGCCACCGCCATGTCTTATGCCGAGAAATACTCCATAAACAAACTTTCTTCCTTTTTAATATAAGCATTGAGGACTGTAAATTTCCCTCAGTACTGCCTTTGCAGTGTCCCATAGGTTTTGATATGTTGCATATCTCAAGATATTTGTTGAATTATCTTGCAAATTCTTCTTTGACCCACTGATTAAGAGTGTGTTGTTTAATCTGCATATATTTATGAATTTTCCCTTTTGCTATCTATTATGGATTTCCAGCTTCATTCTGTTATGATCAGAGAAAGTGCTTTGTATAATTTCAATCTTTTAAAATTTGTTGAGACTTGTCTTGTGACCCAACATACGGTCTATCTTAGAGAAGGAGCCATGAATGAAAAAGAATGTATATACTGCTGTTTTGGGTGCAATGCTCTATAGGTGTCTGTTACGTCTAGTTCTTTTATCATATTATTCAAGCTATTTCATTATTTATCCTCTGTCCAGATGTTTTCTCCAATACTAAGAGTGGCTGATATATCGAAGTTGCCAAGTATTATTGTAGAGACATCTATTTCTCCCTTCGGTTTTGCCAGTGTGTGCTTCATGTATCTTGGGGCACTCAGGTTAGGTTCATAAATATTTAGTATAGTATAGTTATTTTTCTTGGTGAACTGCCCCTTTATTTAATATATAATGACCTTCCTCATCCAAGTAAGAAATTGCATTTAAATTCTATTTTGTCCGATATTATTATCGCTACTCCAGCTCTTTTTTGGTTACTATTTGCATGGAATACCATTTTCCAACCTTTAACTCTCCGCCTACCCCACTGCCTGAAATGGCTACCTGGTTGCTCATTGTTTGCTTTTTTTTTCCTCTCTCTCTCATTGTCTGCTCATTGTTTTTGTTCATTGTCTGTTTTGTCTTTTTCTTTAGGAAACACCAGGAACCAAACCCAGGACCTCCCACTTGAGAGGTGGGTGCTCAACTGCTTGAGCCATATCTGCTCCCCAATCTTTCACTTTTAACCTGGTTGTGTCCTTACATTTGAGGTCTCTTGTAAACAACATACAGATAGCTCATATTTTTTAAATCCATTCTATCAGTCTATGTATTTTGATTGGAAAGTTCAAGTCATTAACATTCAATGTTATTACTGTAAAGGCATTACTTAGTCCATTTTATCCTTTGGCTTTCTGTTGTCATATCTTACTATTGTTTGTCTTTTTACCCTTTAATTCACCCTTTTTAATAATCTTAATTTCTACACTATTCTCTTAAGTTTCTTGCCCTTGTTATTTCCTTTCAGGCTGCAGAACTCCCTTTAATATCTCTTGTAATCCTGGTCTTTTGGTAACATAATCTATCACTTTTTTTTGTCTATGAAAACTTTGAACTCACCATCATTTTTGAAGGACTGTTTTGCCAGATACAGATTGTTGGCTGGTAGTTTTTCTCTTTCAGTACCTTAAATACATCATACCACTTTCTTCTCACCACCATGATTTCTGGTGAGAGGTCTGCACTCAATCTTATTGAGGTTCCCTTGTATGTGATGCTTTGCTTTTCTCTTGCTGATTTCAGAATCTTCTCTTTATCTCTGATATTTGTCATTCTGAATAGTAGGTGTCTCAGGGTAGGTCTATTCAGATTTATTCTGTTTGGAGTGCGCTGTCCTTGTTGGATATTGGTATTTATATCTTTTGTAAGGATTGGGAAGTTTTCAGTCATTATTTCCTCAAATATTCTTTCTGCCCCTTTTCTATTCACTTCTCCTTCTGGAATACACCAATAATGCATATATTTGTGCGTTTCATGATGTCATTCAATTCCCTGAGACCCTGCTCCATTTTTTCCATTTTCTTCTCTTTCTGCTCTGTCTTTTCCAGTTCAGATGTTCTGTTTTTGCAATTACTAATTTTGTCTTTGAGCAATTCAAATCTGCTCTTATGTGCCTCTAATGTATTTTTAATCTCATCCCATCATGTCTTGCATTCCCTTAAGTTCTGTTACTTTTCTTTGCAGACTTTCAAATTGTTCTTTATGCTCACCCAGTGTCTTCTTAATATCCTTTATCTCTTAGTCATATTTTCTTTCAATTCTTTGATTTAGGAGAGTTGTGTGATTATCATTGATTAATTGTCCTAAATCCTGTATCTCTTCAGGATATTTGGTTTGTTGCTTTGGCTGAGACTTCTCTTCCTGTTTTCTAGTATGGCTTGTAATTTTTTAGTGATGTCTAGGCATCTGAATATGTTGGTGAATTTACTCTGATAGACAATTTCTCTTTTGCCTATTGTTTTTTTTTTTTTCACAGCTCTTCTTTGATATTTGGTTCAAATTATTCTAAATCTTTAATATTGCCCAGCTTAAGTTATCAAAATAGCAGTTTTTGCCAATGCAATTTCTAGACCAGCCAGCAGATGGTGCTCATCAATGCACCTTTCCATGGCTGTGTTTCAATCTCCGTTTTCCTTTGTTTTGGCCTGGCCAGAGCCAAGAGTCAAAGCGGGCTCTTGGCTGAATTCACTGAAGAAAAGTCCCCTGTTCATCCTCCCCTCCCTTTTCCCTTTGTTACAGCTGACAAGGAGGACGATGCCTGTTTCCCTCTCAGTCATCTGCAGTGAGTTAGGCGTTTTATTTTAGCTTAATATCTTGGGGTAGGGGAGGGAAGTCCTTCATGGCTGCCACAGGGGGGAGCAGGGGTTGGTAACTCACATTTGTTGTTCGGGTTCTTCGTCTCTCTGTCCCTAACCCTCCTGGGAGTTGTGTAGCACTGTCCTAGTTTGCTGAGTCCCAAAGCAGGTCCCTCAGACAGCTTTCGGCTCTTTCTCCATTGTTTTTGTGACAGAGTTGAACCCTGCCTGCCTAATCTGACACTATCTACCCACAATTCCCGCTAGCTGGTTTTTGTAGATGCTCTTTATCAAGGGAGAGAATTCCCCTCTATTCCTAACTTTTTCTGAGAATTTATCATGGATAGGTGTTGAATTTTGTCAAATATCTTTTTCTGAATCAATTGATATGATCCTGTAATTTTTCTTCTTTACCTGGTTAATATGGTGGGTTACAATGAATGTTTTTTGAATACTGGACTTTGCATCCCTGTAATAAACACCACTTGGTCATGGTGTATAATTCTTTTTATATATTGCTGAATTCTATTTGCAATTTTTTAAAAGCATTTTTGTGTGTCTATTCATGAGGGATATTGTTCTGTAGTTTTCTGTTTTTGTACCGTCTTTGGTTTTGTTCTGTCATAAAATGAACTGCGAAGTATTCCCTCCTCTTCTATTTTCTGGAAGAGATAAAGAATTGGTGTCTAATACTTTTAAACATTTGGTAGAATTCTCCAGTGAAGCCATCTGGGCTAGGAAATGTCATTTTTGGGAGTTTTGAAATTACAAATTTCCCTAATAGTTATAGGACTATTCAAATGATCCCTTTCATATTGGATAAGTGTGGTAGTTTGTGCTTTTTTGAGGAATTGGTTCATTTCATCTAAGTTGTCACATTTATGTGGGTAGAGCTGTTGGTAGTATTTCTGTTATCCTTTTGATGCCTGCAGGATCTATGGTAATTAACCTGTTTTACTCCTAATTTTGGTAATTTGTGTTTGTTCTCTTTTTTCTTCATAATTCTTGATACAGGTTTGTCAATTTTATTGCTCTTTTCAAAAGAATCAGCTTTTGGTTTCAATGACATTTCTATTGTTTTTAAGTTTTCAATTTCATTGATTTCTTCTCTTATTATTTCCTTCCTCTGACTTACTTTGGATTGATTTGTTCTTTTTGCAGGTTCTTCAATTGGGAGCCTAGGTTAATTTTTTTAACTTTATTTTATACATTTAATAATTGAAAATACAAACAATTACTAAAAAAGAAAAAGAAAACACAGCTGAATATTAACATACATTTCTCAATTAAATGTACTGGATACAAATAAACTTTTTTTTTTTTTTTAAATCATACACTATGTCACACAATATATTTGGTTCATAGTAACAAAATCATTCAGTGTTTGTCCTTTTGTATCTGACTTGCTTCGCTCAACATAATGTCTGCCAGGTTCATCCATGTTGTCATATGCTTTATGACTTCATTTCTTCTTACAGCTGCCTAATATTCCATTGTGTGAATACAACAGTTTGTTTAACCATTCACTGGCTGATGGACACCTGGGTTGTTTCTAACTTTTGGCCATCGTGAATGATGCTGCTATGAACACCGGTGTGCAGATGTCTGTTCATGTCACTGCTCTCAGTTCTTCTGGGTATATATACCCAGGAGTGGTATTGCAGGGTAACATGGAAAGTCTATATTAATTAAGCTTCTTTAGGACCTGCCAAACAGTCCTCCCAAGTGGCTGTACCATTCTGCATTCCTACCAACAGTGAATAAGTGTTCCTATCTCTCCACATCCTCTCCAACACTTGTAGTTCTGTGTTTTTAATAGTGACCATTCTGATAGTTGTGAAATGATATCTCATTGTAGTTTTGATTTGCATTTCCCTAATTAGTGATGTTGAGTATTTTTTCACGTGTTTTTTTGCCATTTGTATTTCTTCTTTGGAAAAATGTCTATTCAGGTCTTTTGCCCATATTCTAATTGCATTGTTTGTCTTTTTATTATTGAGTTGTAACATCTCTTTATATATACTGGATATTAAGCCCTTATCTGACATGCAATTTCCAAATATTTTCTCCCATTGAGTCGGCTGCCTTCTCAACCTTTTGACAAAGTCCTGGGAGGTGCAAAAGTATTTATTTTTTTTTGACTATTACAAAAGTTTAACAAAAAAATTAATATGATGAATATACATGACCCAATTATTACATCACAGTAAAACAGGCCCTTTGGGGAGGGGACATGTGGAAGCAATTGATTTCTATGACCAACACAGTCATTATTTATACTCATTCCAAGGCTTCTAACATGATGATATTATTTCCTCATATTACCACCATTCCAATATTGTTTTGTTGCCCACTAGCTGCCATCTTCACACACACATCTATCACAAGATTCATAAAGGGATCAAATTCCCACAATATTCCTTGGACATGTCTGCCACCATTTAATTTCAGTGATAACTTCTTGCCCATAAATTTTTTCAATTCGGGCGGGTGAGCTTTGCTCATGATTGTCTACTCAGTGGGCTCAATGCTGCCTTAACAAAAGTGTTTAATTTTGAGGAGGTCCCATTTATCTATTTTTTCTTTTGTTGTACGTGCTTTGGATGTAAGGTCCAAGAAACCACCACCTACCACAAGGTCTTTGAGATTTTCCCTATATTTTCTTCTAGTAGTTTTATGGTCCTGGCTTTAATATTTAGGTCTTTGAGTTGACTCTTGGATAGGAAGAGAGATAGGGGTCCTCTTTCATTCTTTTGGTTATAGATATCCAGTTGTCTCAGCACCATTTGTTGCAGACACTGTTTTGTCCTGTTAACATGAACTTGGTAGGTTTGTCAAAAATCAATTGACTGTATAGGTGAGGGTTTATGTCTGGATTCTCAATTCTATTCCACTCATCAATGTGTCTATCTTTATGCCAATACCATGCTGTTTTGACCACTGTAGCTTTGTAATATGTCATCCAGCTGATAATCACCCCCAAGCCTCTAAGATGGATTGTTAAATTAAAAGGTCTTTTTTCTGCTTTCATCCAATTTGACCTTTCTGTATCAGATGCCACTGAACAGTTTTTCCTTCACGAAATTTTTTTCCTCCCTTGGTGCCAAGATATCCCTATCTCTTAGTTTCCATACCTTGTTGACTATTACTCAATTTTATTTTTCTGACTTAGTCTTTTTTTGTGCTGGCATTCCTTACAATTCTATCCTTAGCACTCTTTACCAAGATGATGTATAAGATGAGAATTTCTCCAGTCCAATGACTTCAACTGAAACCTATTTGCTGATGGTTCTCGATCTCAACCATTATGCTCAACCTCTTTTCATTCCTCTCTATGAACTGTCTAATCTACCTGGCAATCCCATTAATACCTCAAATTGATATGCAAAACTAAACTCATTAGCTTCTTATTTACTCTTATAACACCTACTGAATTCTTTAGCTAGAAATTTCAGTCATCCCGGGTTCCTCCTCTTCCACTGTTTCCATATAATATCACTGGTGCAGTCTACTAAAAAAATGTCTCTCAAATCCAATCTCCTGGTCTCTATAACTTAGGTCCAAATCTTAATCATCTTTCATCTAAACTATTATAATATCCCCTAATTTGTCTTCCTACTGCCAATACTGCTCCCCAAATTGCTCCCCAAATTATCTTTCCAAAAATAAAGAATGATCATGTCCTGCTTAATATATTTTCAGTTACTTCCTATTGCTTAACAGACTGAAGTGTAAACTCAGTTTAATTTTTACAGCCTAGCACCAATCTATCTCTCAAGCTATTCAACTGCACACAAATTTCACACCAGCCACATGTAATGTTACCACTTCCCAACATGCTACATCTTTAAGATTCCTTCTTTCAAATCTGTTCCAACTTTTGTTTCGATTATCCTTTCTTTCTCTCTTTAAAACTCTCAAACATCACCTCTTCTGGTGAGTTTCACTCACCAACCCAGGAAGAGTTAGCTACTCCTTTCAGCATCACTATATTTATGTCTTTTTGAAAAAACACTATGTATTGCTTTGATATGTGGGTCTCTCTCATACTTTAATATCCTGGTAGGAAAACACTGCTGTATGATCAAGCATTTGTTAAGTGAACTAAAGATATATATCTTTTTTTACTTACCTAAATCTATATGTACCAGTTCTGCTGACTGTTCATTTATCAAGATATTCTGTACATGTCTATCACCAAGTCCAAGTATGTAACCAACTGAGAAAAAAAAACAACCAACAAGCTGATATCATTTATTTCATCTATTTCTATAATACAATTAGCCATAAATTCAAAAATATCACTGGCTATATAATTTTTGAATAGTTTAGGATTTTTAGTCTACTTATTAAGAAATTATACATAATTGAGGATTTTTGGGCTTAAGCAAAATCTTCCCAGCTATTTTCACATATATTGCATTCTAAAAACACTAAATGGTTGCTAAAAATGTGTTCACTTTACTAACAGGTACTTCAAAAATTAGTGTGGTTCAAGTTAAGACCCATTATTTACTAGAGCTAAAGTAGCACATGCTAAGTACTCAAATATTTATTGAGTGTACTTACAGGTGGAAAAGCCTATGGAAATTTCTTCATTCTTTAGTGAAACTTTCTTCTGCTTGCTAAACTATATTTAGTACAAATTAATCATTAATTCATCTCACCAGGTATATATTCAGGAAAAACTCAATTTGATCATATACCTTTGCCTAATGAGATACACCAATAGTTATGGAAAAACACTGGATAGGGAGTCAGGATGTCTGGGTTCTTGGCTAGCTCTGTCATTAACTGGGTCTACTTTCTTCTTCATAAAAAATTAATTAGTTGAATCACATTAGTGATTCTAAATGTAAAAAAGAGAAGAGGGTTTCATAATTACCAGGGAACTTTTTCAAAACATACATGTCCTTCCTCCTTGGGGAGGGAGAGGTCTTTAGTAAAAAACTAATAGATTAGATGATCTCTGATGTTCCTGTTCTCATCCTCTAGGATTTTGTTAATTGCCTTACTTAGCTATTCTAGTCTCTTAGAAATTAAAAAACAAAGTCAAAATATATGTTGTGCAAATGAACATTTAAATATGTATCATGATTTCTATGTGAACAAAACCAATTATTAGGTGTTAAAATCATGATATTGAATAACGATAACTAAAGGAAATAAGTCAAATAGAATTATCACAGATTTTATTATTTTCCAAAGAAAATCTCAAAAAATAATATATTGAAGGAGGAGAAAATAAGCTATATTCACTATAAAACAAAGAAGAATAACAAATCTTATTTCCCTATGTCAGCATAGGAGAATTCTCTCCTGCAAAAGCTAGGAAAAGTTATGGTTATAAGCTAAGAACTAGGATGAAAAAGAAACACAATAATCTAATAATGGAGATGGTTTGATTAACAACCACCATCAACACCATCATCCTCCTGCAACTCAGAAAGTAGGAAAGTGCTGACTCTACCAAGATGTACAAAAAAATTACCTATAGAAGAAGTAGCCACACTACGAGTATAAGCCAATCGTTTCTCAAACCAAACAGCTGGGTCTAAAAATTTTTCCATGCAGAAGTAACGGAAAACTGGTTGAAAATTTTGGCAAATATCCATGAACATTTCATATTTCTCTTCGAAAGATTTCTTTTGCACATCCTTTAAACAGATCATATATAAAATTATTTTCCCATAGTGTTCAACGAATGTCTAACTAAGCATGTCTATATGAAAAATAGAACAGATACAGAGGAGATAAAAAAATTAACAAGATATCATCTCTATCCACAAGAAGCTAACAGTCTGGTTAGAGAAGCAATTAATTACAAGTGCTAATCCCATTTGGGTTTTCATATTAATCTTAGTGGAAGGAGGCACACTAACAGTGACTGTTCCTTATTCTAATCTAATTCTTGAATGATCCTGTAACCTAGGTGGGAGTAAATACAGAAATGCCAAGGGGTACATGGGAATTGGAGAAAAGGAGGAAGAATGGAAAAATCACTGGTGGATGGCAAAGGAGTTGACATCTGCCAGAATTCTGTCCTCCAACAGCATCTCAATATATACACACTTTCCAGAGGCAAAGCTTATCTACTTCAATGGGCTCAACTCCCACCAATATGCTAATAAAACTTTCAAATTTCTATCTTTGGCCCAGATCTTTATTAAGCTCCGGCTCAATTTGCTTCTCTAACTGCCTATTCAGCATTTTCACTTGGATGTCCTTAAATCCAAACTAATTCACCTCCTCATCCTTGGTTAAACCTCAGGCACTTCCACTATTTCTCAACTCAATATATAGCGTCACCATCCATCCAGTCACCCCAAGCAGAAAACTGGGAGGCACTGGACTACTCTTTTCTCCCAACTCCACTTCTTTCCCCCCTCCCCCCACCAAAACAAATTTTATCTCCAGTGTTTAACTGGGTATGCATACAGGCATTACACAGGTTTTGATTCCTTAAGTCCTCATGCAGAATTATATTCTTCTCAGCAAAGAAGCCAGTTCCATCCAGGATCTACTATCTACATACCTATGTTACAACATTTATATCAAATATGGTATCTGAAGAAAAGATACACATATAATATGTTCATATAAGTTACGTATTTTACAGAAAGATTAAAAATTCAAGCCACACAAAACTCAAAAACTGTATTAAAAGTTTGAATATAAAACTCAGAGATCCATTGGAATGACTAAAGAATGGAAGTTCTGTATCTACCTGTATTAAAACTAGTAAATGTAATGACATTTGATTCCAATAAAACTCATTCATTTATTCAATGTAAGTCCTCTAATTTAATATGGTACCCTAAAAACCAAATGCATTTTTATGATGAGGCACTTTTTGTTAGTGATGAAACCAAAATAACAGAATTGCTGTGCACTAATACCAGTTATTTTCTTCAGTAATCATGGGAATACACTAGTCAATTATAACAAATGCCTTGTTGATTTGTGTACAACTGTCCAATATATTTAAATATACATATATACACACACATATGTATATGTGTGTGTATATATGTATCTATCTGGCTGTAGTAATGCACTGTAAAGCTTTTCCACAGTGCAAAATGATGAAACCAGCCCAAATGAAGGCTGCATAACAACAATTCTGGTACAAGAAAATATTTACAGATTGACTAGAACCTTCAAGAGTATCTTCTTAGTTGCCATAGTAGACATAACCCCAGTTTAAAGACAAGGATGAAACTGTGCTTTCTTCTCTGGGGTTTCAGACATCAACTCCAATTCTAATCAGCAATCAATCCTACCAGTTCTGTCTCTTTAACATTTCTCATATCTACCTCTTATTCTCCACTTTCCTACTGTTATTAGTCTTTTCTTTTTTTCAATATTTTATTTTTATTCCCACCGCCCCCCCCGGCACACACGATTGTTTGCGCTGTCTGCTGTGTCTGCTAGTCTTCTCTTTAAGAGGCACCGAGAACTGAACCTGGGATCTCCCATGTGGGAGAGAGGCGCTCAATTGCTTGAGCCACCTCAGCTCTCTGCTTTGTTGTCTCTCACTGTCTTTCGTCTTTGTGTCTCCTTGTTGCATGATCTTGTTGCATCAGCTCGCCACACCTGCCTGTCGCGCCAGCTCACTGTCTTGCTTGTTTCTCCAGGAGGCACCAGGAACCGAACCTGGAACCTCCCATGTG
>JAQZBX010097183.1:0-11717 GCA_029593785.1 Cabassous unicinctus
AAAAAAAAAAAAAAGAATAAAAGCCAAAGGCTGCTATGGGGACCTGCTTTGGGGCACAGCAAACCAGAACACTGCTTACCAACTCCTAGAAGAGTGAGGGTCAGAGACATGAAGAAGCCAAAAGAAGTAATCATGAGTTATTAAACCTCCAGCTGCCAGGAATGGCTTCCCTTCCCCACTCCAGAGATATTAAATGAGGGTAAAACTCCTGGCAAATTTTGTCTAACTGAAGCTAGAGCAGACATCTAACTCCATGGAAAGGTGCTCTGAGTCATCTAGGAGAGTACTGGACAGATAGGGAAGCCAGGAATAATCATGGGTTGCTTAGCTCAGTGGCTGGAAGGGGCACACATACCTGGCCTCAGGATGGACAGACTAGGTGAAGGCCCTAACCCCTTTCTCCAAATGAGAGTGTGATAGCAGATTCCCTGTGAGAAAGATGGGTCTGGGAGAGTGGAGTGTGATATTTTTGTGTTGAGTTTAGCCAGCTGGGCCCCTCTTGAATATTGGAAGAGACACTGACTCAACAGGGAGAGGGGAAGGGAACCACCTCAGGCTGGTGGTCACACCCAGCTACCTAAGTTAAGAAAGGAATTACATCAGTGAGGAGGCAGAGACAAGCAGCAATCAGCACACCTCCAGCTGACTGCAGGGGATCTAACCTGCTCAAGTGAAAAGGGGCAGATAGCCTTCTGAAAGGCTAATTAAACCAAGGAGGCAGAAGTGTTCGGTGGAAGAATTCCTGATGAGCATATACGAGGTCCTGGTTTGATTCCTGGCTATTCCTTGAGAAGCGATCCACCAGGTTATCAGACATCCAGCTAAAACTTTCTGACAGGGAAGATATGGACATTTTCTTTGTATTAGTTTTTCTTGGATCTCTTATTTTTCAAAAAAAATGTTCTTTTTCTTTTATTTCCCTTCCTTTACTTACTAAAACCCAGTTAAAAACCCGCAGAGAGCAGGCTGAAGGGTGAGTGATTGAAGAACACCAGCAGCCTGAGAAGATCCTTAGGGGTCTAAGAGAGAAGGCTGTTTTTCCATGTTTATTATTATTTTTTCTTCTGTCTCCATTTTTTAAAAAATGACTTGCTGCTGTCTTGTTTCTTACTTGTTTTGTATCCCCTTCCTTTGTTTCTTTGCTTGTTTATTTTTCTTCTTTTTCTTTTTTTCCCTTTTGGTTACTGATCTATTCTACCTACGCTATTTCTTTTCACTCCTTCATCTTTATGTTTTTTTTCCTGTTATTGTTCTTTCATTCCACTTCTTTTATTTGGTCTCCACTTTTTCATGTTTGTATTTCTCCTTCTCTCCTTTTTTCTCTGTTTACTTTCTCTTTTTTACTTTTTTCTTCTCTGTTTTTTCTTTTCTTTGCCCCTCTTCTCACCTTTCTAGGCTTTTAATTCATTCTATAATTTTTTTCTCTATCTATTCTGTTTCTTGTTTCATTGTTTCTATCCCATTTTCCTAATCTTAATCCTCTGTGTTTCTTACTCATGTTAACTTTTCAATTTCTTGGCTCTTGTAGAGTTGCTTTCCTAACTTTTACTATTGTTATTATAATTATTCTTTTTTCTTCTTATCTCTTTCATTTTCTCTGGGCTTTATTTTTGCCTTTGAAAGAAACATAGATCACTCTTGCAAAAAAACTACTGAGTAGGGGCAAGACGGTGACTGAGTGAGCTGTTTTGGGAACATACAGAGCAGGAGGCTTCAAGGCATTGATCTGGAGGTAGCTAGGCAAAGGGACAAATTCCTCAAGGTGCTGCTGGCTTGTTTATTGGTTGCTGTGTTTCCTCTTCTTGATTTCCCCTTTTCTGTGTATATTGATTTCGTCTACCAATGTTATCTCTGTTCCTACCTTCATCTTTCTATCTTCTACTTTCTGTTGTTGTTTTTACATTCCACCTCTCTTTGTTTAGTCATCAATTTTTCTGGTTTTTATTTGTATCTCATTTATTCTGCAATCTCTATTTTATTAACTTTTTTCTTTTTGTTATTCATTTCTTTTTCCTTCTATCCTCATCACTCTGGTATTTTAATTTATTTGATATATTTTTCTTTATTCAGTTTCCCATTTCATTACTGGTACCCCATGTTTTTATTCCTTTTACTCTACACTGCTTACATGAGTTAAATATTCATTTTCCAAGTCTTATACAATTCCTCTTCCAATGATTACTATCATTATTATTATTATTCTTTTTTTCCTTACATCTTTTACTTTCTCTGGCCCCAATTTTTGCCTTCAAAAGAACATAGACAACTGCAAGGAATTAGAATAAAGGGAACAATGTCTCAAAGAGAAAACTTAACACCCACCCAAAAACAGTAAATACATAAAACCATAGAGTAAAGAAAGAAGTAAATCAACTGAATAAAACCATCAAGATAAAAAGATGATGAGACAGCAACAAAAAATCACAAACCATACCAAGAAACACGAAGACATGGCACAGTGCAATGACCAAACTAAAAACAAGGAGGAGATGCAAAACATCAAATAACTAATCAAAGCTCTCCAAACAAATATCATGGACCAACTTAATGAAGTGAAGGAAACGATTGCAGAAATTAAGAAGACACTGGGAGAACATGCTAAAGAAATTGCAAACAAATGTAAAATGATAAGGGATATGATGGTAATGAATGGCACAATCCAAGAAATAAAAAATACACTGGAAGCACATGACAGCAGATTTGAATAAGCAGTGGAAAGAATCTGCAGCGTTGAAGGCAGTACATCTGAAATCAAACAGATAGTAGAACAGATAGATAAAAAGATCGAAAAAATCCAGCTGGGAATTAAGGATTTGAATGACAACAAAAAATGCACAAACATTTGCATTATAGGCATCTCAGAGGGAGAAGGGAAGGGAAAGGGGACAGAAGGAGTGTTGGAGGAAATAATGGCTGAATACTTACCAACCTTATTGAGGGAGATGGATGTACATGTCCAGGAAGTGCAGTGCACCCCTAAAGAGTATAAATCCCAATAGGCCTAATCAGAAGCATATACTCATCAAACTGTTCAATGCTCAAGACAAAGAGAAAATACTGAAAGCAACAAGAGAAAAGAGAACCATCACAAAAAGGGAAGCTCAATAAGATTAAGTGCTGGTTTCACATCTGAAACCATGGAGGCAAGAAGGCAGTGGTATGACATAGTTAAGGTATTAAAATAAAATAAAAAAACTTCCAGCCACAAATTCTCTCTCCAGCAAAGCTGGCATTCAAAAATAATGGAGAGTTCAAAATATCCATAAATAAACAAGAATTAAGAGAGTATGCCAATAGGAAACCTGCCCTTCAAGAAATACTAAATGGAGTTCTACAGGTTGAAAGGAAAAAACAAGAGGGAGAGAAAGTTGGAGGACAGTGTAAGAACAACTAAAAAGGCAAAAAGAAAAATTAAAACAACATCTTTCATACATAAAGCCAAAAAAATTATGGCTAATGTAAGTAATTCATTGAGAGTAATAACACTGATTATTAATGGATTAAACTCCCCAGTCAAGAGACACAGATTGGCAGAATGAATAAGGAAATTTGGCCCATCTATATATTGTCTACATGAAACCCACCTTAGACCCAGGGATTCAAGTGGGCTGAAAGTAAATGCCTGGAAAACAATCTTAAAAGCAAACAATAACCAAAAAAGGGTGGGAGTACCTATACTAATACCAGACAAAATAGACTTCAAATGGAAAATTATTGTAAGAGACAAAGAAGGACATCACATATTAGTAAAAAGGGTAATCTTTTAAGATGAAAGAACAATCATAAATATTTATGAACCTAACCAGGGTGATTCAAAATACATGAGCCAAACACTGGAAAACCTAATCAGGGAAATAGATACCTCTACAATTATAGTGGGAGAGTTTAATACACCATTATCACCATTAGACAGAACATATTGATAGAGAATCAATAAAGAAACAAAGACTTTGAATAACACATTAATGGACCTGGTTCTAATAGGCATATTCAGAACCCTGGACCCAAATACAGCAGGTTATACATTCTCCTTGAGCGCACATACCAAGATACCACATTCTACCATTCTCCAAGATAGACCACATGCTAGGCCACAGAAAATTCTCAAAGAATTCAGTAAGATTGAGATTATACAAAGTAAATTCTTGGGCCATGATAGAATGAAGTTGGAAATCAGCAAGTGCTAGAGAACCATATTAAGCACAAAGATATAGAAGTTAAACAACACACTATTAGAAAAACCATGGATTAAGGAGGAAATCTCAAAAGAAATCAGGAAGTACCTTGAAATGAACGAAAATGATGACACAATATATCAAAACCTATGGCATTCAGTGAAAGTTGTACTGAGAGGGAAATTTATAACCACAAATGCCTACATATATCAATAAAGAAGAAATAGTTAAAATCAAAGATCTAACGTCACACCTGGAGGAATTAGTAAAAGAACAACAAACTGTCTCCACAGGAAGTAGAAAGAAGCAAATAACAAAGATTAGAGCAGAAATAAATGAAATAGAAAAGTACAAAACACTAGAAAAAAATAAACCAAACCAAAATCTCATTCTATGAGAAGACCAATAAAATTGACAAACACT
This sequence comes from Cabassous unicinctus, assembly GCA_029593785.1. Taxonomy (NCBI): domain Eukaryota; kingdom Metazoa; phylum Chordata; class Mammalia; order Cingulata; family Chlamyphoridae; genus Cabassous; species Cabassous unicinctus. Next base: position 4,599 of record JAQZBX010097183.1, read on the forward strand.
TAACAAGACTAACAAGGAAAAAGAGAGAGAAGATGCAAATACACAAAATAAGAAATGAATAAGGGGATATCACCACTGACCCCAAAGAAATAAGGAGAATTGTAAGAGGATACGTTGAAAATTTATATGCCAGCAAGGATAATTTAGAGGAAATGGACAAATTCTTAGAAACTCACAAGCAGCCTACATTGACAAAAGAATAAATTGATGAACTCTACAGACAAAATATATGTAAAATGATAGAATCAGTCATTAAAAACCTCCCAAGTAAGAAGACCTCAGGACCAGAAGGCTTCACAGCTGAATTCTACCAAACATTCCAGAAAGAACTAACACCTATCCCGCTTAAACTCTTTCAAAAAATAGAAGTAGAAGGAACATTGCGTAACTCATTCTATGACACTCTAATACCAAAACCAAACAAAGATACCACATGAAAGGAAAATTACAGACCAATTCTTCTAATGAACCTAGATGCTAAAATCTTCAACAAAACACTTGCTAATCATATTCAACAACACATCAAATGAAGTATACAACATGACTCAGTGGGTTTCATCCCAGGTATGCAATGATGGTTCATCATAAGGAAATCAATCAATGTAATACAGCACATAAACATATCAAAAGAAAAAAATCACATGATCATCTCTACAGATGCAGTAAAAGCAATTGACAAAATACAGCACCCTTTCTTGATAAAAAAACACTGTAAAAGATAAGAATAGAAGAAAACTTTCTGAGCATGATAAAGGGTGTATATGAAAAACCCACAGATAACATTATATACAATGATGAAATCATACAAGCTTTCTCTCTTAGATTGGGAACAAGACAAGGATGCCCACAATCACCACTCCATTTTAACATGTGTTAGAAGTACTTGCTCGAGCACTGAGGCAAGAAAAAGATATAAAAGGCATCCAAACTGGAAAGGAAGAAGTAAACATTTCACTATTTGCAGACGACATGATCCTAAACATAGAAAGCCCTGAGAAATTTACAACCAAACTTCTAGAACTTATAAATGAGTTTAGTAAAGTTGCAGGGTATAAGATCAATGCACAAAAATCAGGAGAATTTCCGTATACCAATAGTGAGCAATCTGAGGAGGAAATCAAAATACCATTTACAATATTAACTAAAAGAATAAAATACCAAGGAATAATTTTAACTAAAGATGTAAATGACTTATGCACAGAAAACTACACAGCACTGTTAAAGGAAATCAAAGAAGACTTAAATAAATGGAAGAACATTCCCTGTTGATGGATAGGAAGACTAAACATCATTAAGATGTCTGTTTTATCCAAACTAATCTATAGATTTAATGCAATCCCAATGAAAATCAAAATGGATTTTTTTACTGAATTGGAAAAACTAATCAGAAAATTTATTTGGAAGGCTATGAGGCACCAAATAGCCAAAGACATATTGAAAAAAGAAAAATGAAACTGGAGGAATCACACTACCTCACTTTAAAAGATACTACAAAGCAACCTACCCAATGGGAGAAAATATTTGGTTACCATATATCTGATAGGAGCCTAGTATCCAGCATATATAAAGAAATCCTACACCTAGGAAATAAAAAGACAAACAACACATTTAAAAAATGGACAAGCAACTTGAAAAGACACTTCTCCAAGGAAGAAATACAAATGACTAAAAAGCACATGAAAAGATGTGCAACATCACTAGCTATTAGAGAAATACAAATCGAAACTACAATGAGATACCATCCCCCACCCATTGGACTGGCGACTATTAAAAGAACAGAGGACTACAAGTGTTGGAGAGGATGAGAATGAATGGGAACCCTCATCCACTGCTGGTGGAAATGTAGAATGGTCCAGCCATTGTGGAGGAGAATTTGGCAGCTCCTCAAAAGGCTAAGTGTAGAACTGCCTTATGACCCAGCAATTCTACTGCTGGGTATATACCCAGAAGTATTGAAAGCAAGGACACGAACAGATATATGCACACCAATGTTCATAGCGGTATTATTCACTATTGCCAGAAGTGGAAGCAACCCGAATACCCATCAAAAGATGAATGGATAAACAAAATATGGTACATTCATACAATGGATTATTACTCAGCAATAAGAAAGAATACAGTGCTAACACACAGGGTAACATGGATGAATCTTGAGGACCGTATGAGTGAAGCAAGCCAGGAATTGAAGGACAAATATTACATGACCTCACTGCTATGAATTAATAAAATTGAGCAGACTCAGAGAGTCATGGTCTGGAAAATAGGTTTACAGGAAATAGAAAGTGAGAAAAAGGTTGTGAGCCAACACCCATAAGGACATAATCTGTGACAAGGTGAAAGTGTGTAATTGGGGATTGAAGGGATATGACAGGAGGGTAGTGATATTATTGGGTTGGGAAGTGAAGGTTTGACAGATGGATATATTGGGGAGGGTCGGTTAGAATGTCCATGGAACTGGGAAGAGGGTTGAAGGAGAGACAAAGTGAACAGTGGATATTGGCGAGTATGTGGTTGAAAATACAAAGTTGGAAACAGTCTTATGACAATCTGACAAGAAAGGGCTACTGGTTTAGGGTGTTGGATGGGGCTCATTTGGGGCAGGGTACACCTGGACCAGCCTTCTAGGGAGTGTGCATGTGACCATTTTGCCATAATGTGTTGTATCAGTGGGTGGAGACCCATATAATGAGCAGGATGGAGTTGAGCTCTCATCCTGGGGAGTACCAATATGTTCAAAAACAGAGGGGAGGGAGTCTTTTGAGATCATGGGTAGTCCCTAACAAGGGAGGACAAGCCAGTATGTCAAGGTCTCAGTGTTGTTGCAAGTAACTATGAATCCTGTCATCCAAGGAGTGAAGCCGGGTGGTTGCCATGGGACCCAAGGAGAGGGGGAGGGAGAAATAGAGTAGATGGAAGAGGGGGTATTTAGAGGGCAAAGAAAGTGTTTTACTTGATCTTGCAATGATGAACACAAGCCATATTAAATATCATCAAAATTTATAAAAGTGTTCGGCCTAAAATGTGAACCATAATGTAAACCATTGCCCATGGTTAGCAGCTATGCTTCACTGTTTGTATATCAGTTGTAACAAATGTACCATCCACATATAAAAAAGTATTAATATGGGAAAGGAGAAAAGGGGGACGATGTTGGGTATATGGGAGTCCTCTGTATTCTGTATGTGACTTTACTATGAAATAATACTCCTTTGAAATCAAAATGAAAAAAAAAATTAAGACACTGGGAAATAAATGGAAGAAAATGTCATCCTACATACAGGACAACAGATATTACAGTAATGAAAGGCAAAATGTCAAAAAAAATTATTTTGCCATTATTTTTTAATATCCCAATCTCTTAATTTTATTTTATTTTTATTTTTTTTAATTTTTACTTATTTTATTTCTTATATTTAAACTTATCATTATTTTATTTTCCTATTAATTGTATTTGCCTATTTTATTGGCTTCATTTTTGAAGAGGGAGGGGAGGATCATTTATGTGGGGTGTCAGTGATGGGGGATACATAGGATGAAGTTCAGCTAGGCATACATATAAGGTATAAAAATGTGTTCAAATGTTCATGGGACATTGTCACAGAGGGTGGAGTTTCCCATAGTAATTGAGAGAATATTGAATTCTTATCCTGGAGAGCTCTGCCATGTTCTTTAATGGAGCAGCAACAATCCCAGAAGTGCAGGTTGCAATGACTGGCAAAGGAGGATAATCCATTGATGGGCCCTTGATATTGATGACTATGCTTGTGAGCCTTTGCCCTTGAAAGTGCAATATAGCTTAGTGTTGTGCAGTTCCTAAGAGTTGCCTCCTGAGAGTCTCCTTGTTGTTCAAATGTGGCCTTTCTCTAAGCCAAACTCAGCATATAAATGCATTACCTTCTCCCCAGCGAGGGACCAGACTCCCGGGGAAGAGCATCCTTGGCACTGAGGGATTACTAGCAAGCACCAACTAGCAATGCAACTGGAAAAAGACCTCAAATAAAAGGGGGAAAGTTAAAGACAAATGAGTTTATATGGCTAAGAGACTTCAGAATGAGTCAGGAGTTCATCTCAGAGGTAATGCTTATGCACATCTCAGCAGGATCTCATAGACTTCCAAAGTGGATACTTCCCCAAATAGTCAGGCTCCTGTAAGCTCTGGAGACACCCAGGTCCTATGGTCAGGGCAGATACCTCCAGGGTTTGGTGCTTTGCCAGTGGGCCCAACTTTGGAGTTTGTGCTCCTGAGAGTGACAGAGTTGGACTCAGTTATGGTTTCCCTACACATGGCTCATGTGTCCCTTCTCTTTAAACCTATACTTCATGCTGGAGTTTGTACCTGTACACCCAAGAGACTTGAATATTTGGGCTGTCCATGTGCCAGCTGGTCCCTGAGACTCAGCAGAGTTGCATTACCTACTCTCCAGTTCATTGGACTCACCCAGGTCAACTAACAAGGAGGTGAGGATTGACAACCACTATACCAAGGAAATGAGAGCACCTATAACTGCAAGTAAGTGAGTCCCATCCATCAGCTGAGTGGGATCAAAGCCCTCTCTCAATTAGAGATGAAGTGCACATCACCATCTAAGAATCCTCAGGAAAGGGGAATGAACTAGGGACTAGAGTGGATTACTGGTATTCTACTACAGACTTATTGTGATTCTAGCAATGGAAGAAATTACAACATTGATGTGAGGTAGTGGCCCCTGGAGGCTCTGGGAGCAGGGAGAAGGAAAAACACATGTAATATTGGGGCTTTTTTGGACTTGGGATTTGTACTGAATGACATTTCAATGACAAATATAGGCCATTTTATATCTTCCCATAACCTGCAGAACTGTGTTGGAGAGAGGGTTAACTACAATGTGAACAATGGGCCATGCTCAGTGGCAATGCTCCAGGATGCATTTATCAATTGCAAAGAATGTGCCACACTAATGAAGGATGTTGTTTATGTGGGAGGGTGTGGCATATGTGGGGAGCAGGGCATATGTGAATCCCCATCTTTTTTTGTGTAACATTTGCATAATCTAAGTACCTTTTAAAAAATAAAAAATATATATTAAAAATAAATAAATAAATGCAATGGCATGAAATATCTTACTTGGTCTATATTTTGCAACTTTGTATTTCTTTTATTCCTCCAATTCCACTGTATTGTATGGTTTGTAAGACAATGACTAGTAAATATATAAAATTCTTTGCCATAATATGCTTAATTCTGCACCATGATAAAAGTAAGGGCCCAATCAATGATTTATGAATAGAACTGAGATCTCAGCTTGGATAAATTGTGCCTCTTTTTCTCCTCTTTCAATTTTAGATGGTATATCTCTTGTTTTTGGTAATGAAGTTGTACTGTCTTCGCAGGTTGAAAAACAACTCCACGTTTTCAACGTCCTTAATTACTCTGGGCATTCCAGGTCCTCTTCCCTAATCTAATTAGTGCCCCTTTTACCTCTTTATTCCTTAGCATGTAGATTTTGGGATTAAGATTAGGGTTTACCACAGTGTGGAAAAGTGTGAGATACTTACCACACTCATGCGTGTAAGGGTTCTTGGGCTGAAGGAAGACAGCAGTGACAGTGCCATAGAAAAGGGAGACCATGAGAAAGTGAGACGTGCATGTGCTGAGTGCTTTCTTCCACCCTGCACTTGACTTTATCCACAGCACAGCCTTCACAATAACAATGTAAAAGGAGAGGATGATGATCAAGGGCATCACCAGGAGAACAGCACTGGCTATGGGTATCTGGACCTCATTGTAGGTGGTGTCTGCACTTGAAAGTTGAATCAGGCCTGGGACTTCACAGACAATGTCGTCCACCTTCTGGTGGGATCAGAAGGGTAGCTGGAGTGTGGCAGGAGACTGGATCAGAGACTGAAGCAGGCCAAGCCCCCATGCCAGGATGGTCAGTTGCAGACAAAGTTTTGGGCACATGATAGTAGTATATTGCAGAAGATGGCACACTGCCACATAGTTGTCCACAGCCATGATCACAAGAAGGACACATTCAGTGGCCCCAAGCCATGTGAACACATAGAGTTGAATGGCACAACCAGTGTAGTTGATGGTCTTTTCTGGACCTCAGAGATTAAGCAACATCTGTGGGACTCAGCTTCTGGTGAAACAGAGATCTAGCACGGAAAAATTGGAAAGAAAGAAATACATAGGGATGTGCAGTTTGGGATCCTTGGAGGAGACAAGAATGATGACCGTATTTCCTGCATGAGTCAAGTAATAAAAGATCAGAACTATACAGAAAAGAATCTTCTCCAAATATGGCTTGTCAGAAAAGCCCAAGAGGATTAAATCACTGTGGCTGCCATTGCAAATTGTGGCCATAGATTCTGGGGCAATCTCCTCTTTGAGGACAGGTTCAAAAGCAGTTGTCTGTGAAGGTGCCAGTACAGAAGAGACAGGTAGTCAAGGAGATTTTCACCTGCTGTATTTTGGGGGAAAGAAATACAAGATTTAGTGACCTGTTTTAATCTTGGATGTCCATCGTTCATTCTCTCTAATTTTCTCATCCTCTTTCATATCTTCTTCATATTTTGTGTCCAATTAGAACTATGCTTTATAAATATTTTCTGGAATATATATTAAGCAACTTCCAGTGAAAAATTACTTTGCCAAATATTACAGGATTCATTCCATCTTGGCTCTCAGAGATTGTGCCACATTTATCACGCAGTGTTTGGTGTACAGTACTGCTCAATGCATCTTACCTTTCTTCCCCTCTTTTTTCTTTTGTCCTATTTCTGTTTTGTCTGAATTTCTTGATTTATCCAGATCCCTCTCTCTCATGTTTCTCCCTCTCCCTTTTATCTCTGCTATCCTTTGACCTCATCCCCTGTTCTTCCCTCTTTCCTCCCCTTCTTTCTCCTCTTCCCTATTTCTCACTTTCATGTTCTCTCTTGCTTTCTGAGCTTGAATTCTCCCTCAGCCACCTTCATGGTGTGTGATCCTAGAAAAATTATTTAATCTTTTTGTTTCTTACTTAGTTCTTTCTTTGAAGTTCTGTATTTGGAAAATGGGGGAAATCTTAGAACCTGCCTATGCTTGTTGGAATTAAATGTGAAAAAATGAAGAAAATTCTGAAAAGAATTCCTGGTACA
>JAQZBX010097184.1:0-11718 GCA_029593785.1 Cabassous unicinctus
ACAAATTAAAAAAAAAATCCAAGAAAAAAAAAATAATAAAATAAAAGTGCCTAGTATCTAGCCACTTTGGAAAACAGTCTGGCAGTTTCTTACAAAGTTAAACAAAGTCTTACCATATGACCCAGCAACTGCACTCATTGGTGCTTACCTAAGTGATTTGAAAATTTATGCCTTCATCAAAACACACAAATCTTAAGAGTAGCTATATTCATAATTTGCCAAAACTTAGAAGCAACCAAAACGACCTTCAATATGTGAATGGATAAAAAAAATGTGAATGGATAAACTGTGTTAATCCATACAACAGAGTATGTTTCAGCAATGAAAAGAAAATGAACTATCAAGCCACAAAAAGACATGGAAGAAACTGAGTAAAAGAAGCCAGTCTGGAAAGGCTATATACTGTATAATTTGAACTAAGTGACGTTTTGGAAAAGGCAAAACTATAGAAACAGTAAAAAGATCAGTGGTTGCTTGAGGCTCGGAGAAAGGATAAAGGGATGAATAAGTTGAGTACAGGGTGGTTTTAGGGCAGCTAAACTATTCTGTACACTACTGTAATGTTGGATATGACATTTTGCATTTGTCAAAATGGATAGAACTCTACACACAAAGAGTGAAGCCTAATGTAACTATGGATTTTAGTTAATAATATGTATCAGTATCGGTCCATCCATTGTAACAAATACACCACACTAATGCAAGATGTTAATAAGAGCAACTGTGCAGTACAGGGTGAAGGATGGGAGAGCTGGTATATGGGAAATCTGTACTTTCTGCTCAAGTTTTCTGTAGACCTAAAACTGATCTTAAAAAGTAAAGTCTTTTTAAAAAAGTTACTAGTATCTATTAATGTCTGTAAAAACAGTAAATGTGTTACATTTTAAACTAGGAGGTATTGTTAATGGTTAGATTAGAATAGATTTTATTCTAGGTGAGAACAGTTTAACATAACTTAAAAACACTTATTTTTAAAAAAAATAACCATTTACACAATACAAACTTCAAATTATATAAATAAAAAGTCTCCCTCCCACACCTGTCCCTCAACTACCCAGTCTCCTTCTCTAGGAAGCAAACGTCCTCAGTATCTTTTGCATTTTTCCAGAGTTGTCTTATGCATAGCCATGTAAAAGGAAAATATGCCTTCTGCTTTTTTTATTTTTCACCCAACAGTAGATATTGGAGTTTGCTCCACAGCAATGCATAAATTCCTTCCTCAATTGTTTTAAGAGCAGCATATTTTTCTAATATATTGATATATATTTTAAACTGACTGCATTACTATTGCACAATGAAGTTGTTTCCAATATTTTATTATTGCTGCAATGCCTAGCATTGTGCATAAATTTTGCACATCTGTGAACATGTAAGTATGATAAATCCTTAGAATTGAAATCTCTAAGCCAACGGAAATGTGCATTTGTAATACAGATAAATATTGACAAATTTTCTTTCCAATGCATTTATGCCAATTATCTTTCCCAATAGGAAGGTATGAGAGGCTATTTTCCCAAAGTACCAACACGGTGTTTGTGAGTAAACACTTCATTTTTCCAGTATAAGCAAAAACGCAATCACAGTATAATCTAATTTGCATATCTGATTATTGAACAATTTTACGTAATTTTCAAAACCATATTTATTTCTTTTTCTGTGAACTGCCTATTGTTCATTTTTCTATTGAGCTGTTGGTGTTTCTTATGGGCTTGTAGGAATGCTTTACACATTAAGGAAAACAGAACTTGATCTGAGATTTTGAGTTATATGTATTTTTCCTAGCGTGCTATTTGTTGTATGTATTTTTCTTAGCGTGCTATTTGTCCTTTTGAATTTTTGAATGGTGTGAGGGTGGTACCTGTATGAGTTTCTCCAGAGAAAATAGAATATATGTCTCCTATATACATACACACACACACTCACACATACATAAACACTCACATATGTTAAGAGATTTATTTCAAGGAATTGGCTCAAGTAATTTTGAGATGCTGGAAGTCTGTAGTCTGCAGGGCTGCAGGGCAGGCTGGCAACTCAGGCAGGAGAAAATGGAATGTCTTTAATGTACTGCTGTTCTAAACCACATAAAATATTTTTCAAACCTAAAGGTATAGATTAAAATTAAAAGAATTTGTCAGCAGTAGAGCTCCATTAAAAGTACTCCTAAATGGAGATCTATAGGCAAAAGGAAAATTAAACATGAAAATGCAGGAAGGAAAGAGCAAATACGGGGAAGCTGGGAGAGGTCAAAAGTCTGTGGGAAGGGAAGCGGGTGTGGCTCAGTGGATAGAGCCCCAGTTTACCATATGGGAGGCCCGGGTTCGCGTCGTCCCGAGGCCTCCTTGTGAGGGCACGCCGGCCTGAGCGGTGCGGTGGGCTGATGCAGCAACCTCACGGCAGGAAGCGGGTGTGGCGCAATGGATAGAGCACCCGTTTACCATATGAGAGGCCCCGGGTTCGCTTCCCGGCCTCTCCTTGTGAGGGCAGGCCGGCCCGCGCGGCGCGGTGGGCTGATGCGGCAAGACCTCACAGCAAGGGGGAGATAAGCAGACACAGAGAAGACACGCAGCGAATGGACACAGCAGCACAAGCAGCAAGGGGGGGATAAATAAATAAAATAAATAAATCTTTAAAAAAAAAAAAGTCTGTGGGAAAATATAAGTTAATATTGACTGCACAAAAGAAAATGTTTTACTTGGCGAAATAGTTATACAGAATTGTAATGAAACGCTTGCCATCTATAATGCAAAGACAATGGTGTAGACATAAGACTCTATATGCTAAGTTACTAGCAGTTTCAGGTTATGAAATTAATATGTATTTGTTCATCATTAGTCAAGTCTACATATTTCTAGGTTAATCACAAAAAAGTAAAAATATATAAGTTACATTTATTTAAACATATTCATCTAAATAATTCAAGAAAGTAGAGAGAAAGGAACAAAAATTGGCTGGTCAGAATTTGCTTATGGCCAAGATGGAATAGCAGGAACCCGGAAATATCAGTAGTTATTTTAAATGTAAATGGACTAAACTCTCCAGGCAAAAGGCTGAGATTGTTAGAATGGATTAAAAAGCATGATTCACCTTAAATTCAAAGACATAAGTAGGTTGAAAGTGAAAGGCTGGAAAAAATATTCTATGCTAATAGTAACCAAAAAAAACCTGGGATAGCTATACTAATATAAAATAAAATACACTTTTATAAATATATATGCACTTAATGGCAGAGGCCCAAAATAAATATTAACAGATATGAAGGGAGAAATAAATAGTTCTACATTAATAGTAGGGGATTTCAATATACTGCTTTCAATAATGAATAGAACATCTAGACAAAAGATCAATAAGGAAATAGAAGACTTGAATACTACTCTAAACTAGCTAGACCTAACTGACATATATAGAATATACATCACCCAAGAGCAGCAGAATACATATTCTTCTCTAGTGCACACGGATCATTCTCCAGGAGAAACCATGTGTTAGGTCACAGAACAAACCTCAATAAACTAAAAAATATTGAAATCATACATTGCACCTTCTCCAAACACAATTAAAGGAAGTGAGAAATCAATAACAGAGAAAGAAATGGAAAATCCACAAATATATGGAAGTTAAATAACATACTTTTAAACAACCAATGGGTAAAAGAAGAAAACACAGGGAAATTAATAAATATCTTGAGGTGAAAGAAAATGAAGATATGATATACCAAAATGTAAGGGCTGTAGCAAAGGCACTGCTAAGAGGGAAATTTACAGCTCTAAATGCTTACGTTAAAAAAGAAGAAAGATCTTAGTGACCTAACAGCATGACTAGAAGAACTAGAAAAAAAGAGCAAACTTTATTGAAAGCAAGCAGAAGGAAGTAAAATGGATTAGAGTGGAGATATATGAAGTAGGGAATAAAAAAACAATAGAAAGAATCAATGAAACCACAGGTTGGTTCTTTGAAAAGACTAAAAAAAATCAACAAAACTTTAGCTATACTGACAAAGAACAAAGGAGTGGACACAAATAACTAACATCAGAAATGGAAGGGGGTCATTAATAATGATTTGACAAAAATAAAAAGAGTTATGAGGATAATAACAATTGTATGTCAATCAATTAGATAACCTAGATAAAATGGACAAATTCCTAGAAACACACAAACTACCTACACTGACTTAAGGAGAAATAGAATATCTCAACAGTCTAATAACAAAGAGATTGAATCAGTAATCAAATACCTCCCAACAAAGAAAAGCCCAGATGGCTTCACTGGTAAATTTTACCAAACAATCAAAAATGAAAAACAATTCTACTCATTCTTACAAAAAACTAAAGAGGAGGGAACATTTTCTAATTCATTCTTTGAGGCCAATGTTACACTAATATCAAAGCTAGATATAGACCAATTATAGAACAATATCCCTTATGAAGAAAAGAAAATTATAGACCAATATCCCTTATGAATATAGATGCAAAAATCCTCAACAAAATATGGGCAAGCCTAATCCAACAGCATATTGAAAGAATTATACACCACAATCAAGTAAGATTTATCACAGATATGCAAGGGTGGTTTAACATAAGAAAATCTATTAATGTAATACAACACATTAACAGAATGAAGGGGGGAAAAGCACACTTTCTTGATAGAACACTTAAAAATTAGAAATATTAGTAAACTTCCTCAACATGATAAAGGGCATATATGAGAAACCAAAGCTAACATCATGTTCAATAGTAATACAAGCTTTCCCTTTAAGATCAAGAACAAGACAAAGATGCCCACTGTCACCATCTTGTACTGGAAATTCTAGCCAGTTCAATTAGGTAAGAAAAAGAAATAAAAAGCATCTAAATTATAAAGGAAGAAGTAAAACTTTCTCTATTTGAAGATGACATGATCCTATAGAGAGAGAGTGCCCAAAAATCTATAACAAAACTACTAGAGTTAATAAACAAGTTCAGCAAAGTGGTGGGATACAAGATCAACACACAACAATCAGTACTGTTTCTACACACTAGTAATGAACAATTTGAAGAGGAAATCAAGAAAAAAAACTAAATGAACCTAACATCCAGGAATAAATTTAACCAAGGATGTAAAGGACTTATATAAGGAAAACTATAAAACATCGCTAAAGAAATCAATGATCTAAATAAATGGAAGGATAATCTGTGCTCATGGACTGGAAATCTAAATATTGTTAAGATGTCAATTCTACCCAAAGCAATTTACAGATTCAACACAATCCCAATCAAAATTTCAACAGCTTAATTTGCAGACTGGGAAAAGCCAATCATCAAATATATATGGAAGAGTAAGGGGGTCCTGAATAGCCAAAAAAAAAACACCTTGAAAAAGAATGAAATTGGAATACTCACTCTTCTCAATTTTAAAACTTACTATTGTTTTCATAACAGCATGATACTGGCACAAGAACAGATATAGCCAAAAGATAGTATTGTCTTAACCAACAGATATTGTTAAAAGTTTTAGGCTTTCATTGCTAAAAACAAAATTGAGAAGTTATATAGATAATGAACCTGGGAAAATTATCTACCTATTAAGAAAAAATTAAACAGCTTTTTAATACAGTGTACACATTATGTATTTCTTCTCTGAAGAGTAAAGCCAAAATATGGTATGAATACCCAGGTTCTATTAAGGATATATAGATATTTTCCAAGGATGTAAAAGTATGGATTTTATTAGCAAAAAATATAGCTATATGGCATTATATATTTACATATTTTAAACGAAATTAAAATGACATTATATAGTCATAGTGACATCCATTGGAAATTTCGATTAATTACCATTAACAAGAAGTTAATTTGGGACTCACCTAACCACCAAATACTTCCCCCCCCATTAAACTTACCTAAAATAAAATTATAAATTTTACATTCAGATGACTAGATTCTAGTCAATACATTTACCTCCTTCTTTAATCAACCTAATACCTCTGTAAAGTGTTTAATCATTTCTCTACCAATCTTACCAATCCCCAACAAACACACAGGCACACAAGCACAGACACATAAACTTTGCTGCTTTTAGGATGTCTTAGAATCCTGATACAGGTGCATATCAAAAATTTAGGAAAAATATTCTTTATATAAAATTAGATATTAAGCAATATTTTTAAAATTTTACTGTGATTCAACAATTAAAAAAAAAAAAAAAGGTTTATAACATCTAGAAATCATCTTCCTGCACATATAACTTCGCTTAAATATTACTTGTGCAATACTGACTGGTTATAATCATCTTAGAGGATATTATGCATTTGTTTATTATATCCTAGGAGTATAATTTACCAAAGTAAACAAATTATTCACACTAAAAATCTGTTAAATGAAAGGAATAAAGCAATCTGGAGAGTCAACTAAAACTAAATTGTTTGGAAAATACAAAGTCACGGGAGAATCTAAAACACTTTATTGGGGAAAAAAAAAAGTCATACAAATCTTGAGAAAAATTCAATATAGCCTTAACATGCCAATATGTTCTTTAGATCTAGCCTAATCAAACCACAGACAATTTCAGATTAATCAGGTTTAATCCTTAAATTATTCTAACAAATTCATAAAATATATTAAGTGGTTAAATTGTCTCTCTGCGATGATTTATTTCAGAGTTAAACTGCTATGGTTTCCATATATAAATAGAAAATTTACTTGTAATAGACTTTGGGACACTATCAGATTTCAAAGAGCCACTGGAATTAGGCTTCTGTGGCCCTGGAACCACAGAGATATTGGTAACAGTGACCCAAAGCTATAGAAAATGGCAAGTAACATTTGAACTCTGACTCATTTTCAGGTCTGTGGTATGTGAATAGACAAGTTTCTATTATAAGCAATACCATGTTCTTCCCAGAACAAATTATAACCCCAATCACTTCAAAGTAAAGGTTTTTAGTGTATATAGGGGCAGGTTATATTCCTTTTAATTTCCCTAGAGAGGTTCACTTGCCAATCTGGATGGTCTAGTCAGTCAAGGATACAAACAAGGATGTTCTCAATAGGAAATTATGCGATCATTTTATCTTCTTTTCATTTTGAAATGAGTTGGCAGAATCTTCAATTTCGAAATTTGTTTTAAGAAAATGCCTCAAAACTTTTCTATAAAACAGGTATAATACACGATTCTTTATCCTTTAGGAATATGATCACATTCAAATGTATGTAATACTTTAAGATAATTGTCATGTATTAATAGTATTATAATTCATTTTATGAAATGTTACTTCTTGTTACATGTATACAGCTATCAAATAATAAAAGAAACTTCAAGAAACAGTTTAGTTATTTGTATCATTTTTTCTAATTTTAATACAAAGTCAGATTTTAGAAGTTTACACAGAAAGCCGAAAAACTTTACATATTCATGATTAGCTTTAATGTTTCTTTCTACTGTACATACTGAAAATGTTTTACATTTATTCATAAGGAATGCCAAGTGTTTCCATCACCATTTGAATAGCTTGCAGGGGATTTGTGATTTCTTCCATGTTATCTCTTCTCAAAACCCAATCTGGCTTAAGTCTGTAGAAAAAAATAAAAATGTGGCATTAGTAAATAAAGTTCCCTTCTTAAAAGTTACCTTCATCTTTTTGTCTTAACCAAAATGTGGCTCCTCCTGAACACATCAATTTCCTTACATCCCTCTCAAAGAGGTGAGTGTGCTAATCATATTATTGCCCATTTCTGATTTCAGCCTCTTTCTTTCCATCCTTCTTGAAAAATGACCCTGGATCCTTCGAAGCTTATGCTATTTAGCTCCACCACTTCCTTTCGGCCATCTACCAAATTCCCATTCTGTCTTGTTCTTACAAACTTGGTTCTTGGTCTTCTCTCAACTTGTTATCATTCTCAGTAAAAGCACACCCATGAGGCCAAAAGAAGCCAACAATCTGGTCAGTCAGATTTTGCTTAGCTTTCCTTCCATTCTGTCTCAGCAAACCCTTCCCACATAGTCATCACAAAGTGTACTACCTTTGAAACTGCAATTCCAGACTTCTATTCTCCAATCACCAATTCTGATTCTTTCATGTCATTTGCTTTAGTGTACCCACTATACCAATTCTTCCTCCCCCATAAGCTCTCCAGATCATTTGACCTCAACACATATCCATCATCCACCAGAACCTCCATGTTTCCACTTCCCTCCTTTCCAACTTAGGTCTATCAATATAATTCTACCTTGCAAACCCATTACCTCCATCATCCCTCTCTTCTATTGAACTCTTCTGGAAAATTCAGTTTGAGGCAGAACCATACCTGCCTTCTATATGCCTTTAGTGACAAGCATTGCTAAAGAAAAGTTACACAACCAGGCTGACTGATTTTTTTTATGCCAATGATCACAAACCTAAAATGGGCTCTTGAAATTCTTATATTAGAAAAAATAAAAGGTCTAAAATCAGTGATCTACACTTCTACCCTAATTAACTAGAAAAAGATGAGCACTTAGACCCAAAGCAAGCAGAAGGAAAGAAATAACAAAGATAAATTAATTATAAAACAGAAAATAGTTGAGAACATCAATAAAACCAAAAAGTGGTTCACTGAGATCAACAAAAATTGTTAAGCCTCTAGCCAGACTATTTAAGGTAAAAAACAAACAAACATAAATTAACAATATAAGGGGCTATTATATCAGTATTAAAACAGTAAGTGGATAATATGAAAAATTCTAAACCAATATTTTGATATCTTAGATAAAATTCCTTTAAAGATACAAACCATCAAAGCCCACTCAAAAAAAACCAGATAACTGGAATATCTGTGTATCTATTAAATTAGTTGAATTTGTAGTTTAAAATCTTCCAACAAAGAAAACTCCAGCCCAAGAATGCTTCACTGATGAAACCTAATGAATATTTATTTACAAAAGAAATACACTTTCCAACTCTCTTTATGAGGCCTGTATTACTCTGATAATACAACCAAAGACACAGTAAGAAAACTATAGCCCAATACCCCACAAGGACTTTGACCCAAAAATGCTTATCAAAATTTTAGCAACTCCAGTCCAGTAATATATAAAAAGCAAAACATATGACAAAGTGGTGGTGTTTATCTCAGGAAAGTAAAGTTTGTTCAAAAGTTTTAAAAATGCTATTCAGTATGTCAAAAGCACAAAAAAGAAAAACAATCATCTCAATAGATGAAGAAAAGGTTTAGTTGGCAATATTCAAAACCCAGTCATGATTCAGGATTTAAAAAATTCTTTTTCAGCAAATTAAGAATAGATGAGAACTACTTCAAATTCATAAAAGGCATCTATGAAAATCTACAGTTGACATCATATTTCATAGTAAAAGACAATTAAGATCAGGAATAAGGCACCAACATGGGCTTTCATCTCTTCTGTCCAACAATGTATTGAAATCCTAGCCAGTATGATGAGACAAGAAAAGGAAATAACGGATATAGTTTTGAAAGGAAAAACTAAACCTATCTGCAGAGAACATGATAATCTATACAGAAAATCCCAAAGACTCTCAAACAAAGCTACTATCCCTAAAATGTGAGCTAAGGTCACAGGATTATAAGGTTAATATAAAAGAAAGCAAATGTAATA
The DNA here is from genome assembly GCA_029593785.1 of Cabassous unicinctus. Lineage (NCBI taxonomy): Eukaryota > Metazoa > Chordata > Mammalia > Cingulata > Chlamyphoridae > Cabassous > Cabassous unicinctus. The sequence continues at coordinate 9,589 of JAQZBX010097184.1, forward strand.
GCAACGGATAATTGGAAATTTTTAAAAGTATATACCACTTAAATTATAAAAAAATATGAAATAATTAGGGATAAATTTAACAAAATATGTGCAAAATTGGTATGCTAAATACTACAAAATGAAATTACAGAAGACCCCAAAAATGCCATGTTCATAGATCAGAAGATTCAATATTGTTAAATCACTGATTCTCCCAAATTGATCTATAGACTCAATACAACTTGAATCAGAATCACAGCAGGCATTTTTTATAGAAATGTATACACTGACTCTAAAAGTCACATAGAAAAGCAATGGATTTAGGAGTGGTAAATCAATTGTGAAAAAGGAGAACAAAGTTAGAGAATTCACAACACTTGATTGCAGTTCTTATAAAGCTATATAATCAAGAGAGTGTAGTATTTGGCTCAAGGACAGACATAAAGATCAATGGCACAGCATAAAGAGTTCAGATATATACCACCCATGAGCTCAATTAAATTTTTGACATAGGTGTCAAGGTAATTTAATGAGGAAAGGAAGGTCTTTTCAATAAATGATGCTGGAAGTATTGGACAACCATATGCAAGAAAATAATCCTGACCACATACCACAGACAAAAATTAAAAATGGATCATAGACTTACTATAAGAGTAAAAACAATGAAAACTTCTAAAATAAAACATTGAATAAAATTATGGCTCAGAGAGAAAGGTCAAATATATGTGTAATATTTAATTATTTTATAAATTTTATAATAATGTATTCTGTTTTTATCTTTCAAAAAAAATAAAACATTGTGACATTGGCTTAGGGAAAGGGCACATGAAAAGATGCTCAACATTATCAATCATTAGGTAAATGCAAACTAAAACCATAATGAGATGATATATACACTCCTACTAAAATGCCTAAAATTAAAATCACTGACAATACCAAGTGCTGACAAAGATGTGGAGCATCCTTGAACTCTCATATCTTGCTGATAAGAATGCAAAATGGCACAGCCACTTTGGAGAGTAGTTTATCCAGCAACTCCACTTTTATGTATTTATCCCAAAGGAAAACTTACTACCACAAACTTATACCTGAAAGTTTGTAGTAGTTTTCATCATAGTAAACAAAATCCAGAAAGCCAAATGTTCATCAACTGGTAGGCGGAGAAACAAATTGTGGCACATGCATACAATGAAATATTACTTTGTGATAAAAAGGAATGAAATTATAATCCATGCATCATCATGGATGAACCTCAAAAGCAGTGTGCTAAGTGAAAGAATCCAGTCACAACAAGCTATGTTCTCTACGATTCCATTTATATGGCATTCTAAAAAGGCAGATCAGTGATTGCTAGGATCCAGGGATAATGGGAAAGGACTGCAAAGAAGCACCAGGGAATTTTAGGGTGATACAAATATTTAATACATTGGTGTTGGTAGTTTCACAGCTGTATGCATTTGTCAAGATGCATCAAATTGCATACTTATAAACGGTATGTTTATATTGTTTGTAAATTTTACCTCAATAAACTTAACCTATAATAAAAGGAAAACAAAAAAAGAAAGCATCTATTAATTCATATGTTAGTAATAGCTTTTAAAAATGAATGGATTTTATCAAGTCCTTCAGTATGTGTAGAAACGGTCCCAATTAACAAATTTTAAGCAATTGTATTTTATATATTTATTGTGAAATATGCAGGCATGAAACCAATTTACAAGTATTATATTATACAGTTTATAATTATAAGTAATTATATAGCTAACTGCTGTGTAACCACCACCAAGTCGAGAAATAGTGCATTGAAACATTGAGATTTATATACCTAATAGAGAGATGCTAAGTCATAGGAACAAGGAATCAAGGAAGGAAAAAAGGGAGGGAGGGAGGAAATTAAAAAAATTAATTAATTTAGTTCATCAAAATCAATTCTTTTTAGTAATAAAGTAATATTGGAAAATGTTAAGTTAATCAATTTAAATAAAATTTTTTTTTATTTTTTTTTATTTTTTATTTTTAACTTTATTTGTACATTTAATAATCGAAAATATAAACAATTAAAAACTAAAAAGTAAACACAGATGAATAAATATATACATTTCTCAATTAAATGTCATGGAAACATATAAATTTTTTTTTTTTTTTTTTTTT
>JAQZBX010097185.1:0-11762 GCA_029593785.1 Cabassous unicinctus
AATGGACACAGCAGCACAAGCAGCAAGGGGGGGGGGATAAATAAAATAAAAATAAAAATAAATAAATCTTTAAAAGAAAAAAAGTTAAAACCTAGACCATAAGTTACTAGGAGACAGGATGAGGGCTGAGAAAGGGCACTGATGCTTAATGTATGTAGAATTTTTAATTAACTTGACTGTAAAAGTGTGGAAATGGATAGAGTTGACAGTAACACAATATAGTGAATATAACTAACACAGCTGGTTTATAAATGGGATTGTGGCTGAAAGAAGTAGTCTAGGGATGTAAATGTCAACTGAAAGAAAGCTAGAGAAAAATCTAGGGACTGAATAACAGTGAACTCGGAGGTGGATGAGGATTGTGGTTAATAATACAAAAACAAGAATGTTCTTCTATGAACTAGAAGAAATGTATGTCACTACTACAAGGTGGTAAGAATATAATGAAGCATGGGAAAAATTCAATTAGTGTAACTTATGGACTACAGTTAACAGCAATATTGTATTATTCTTGCATCAATGTCAAAGAAGGTACTATATCAATGCTAAGAGTCAATAATAGGGGAATATGGGTTTTTTTCTTTTGGACTAAGGAAAATATTCAAAAGTTTACCAGGTTGATGACTACACAACTGTGTGATGAAAGTGAGAGCCACTGAATGTACACTTTGGATCAAATGTAGAAGGCATGGGACTGTATAACAGAGTGAATCATGTGGTAGAAGATGAAGTGTGGTTAACAGTATAAATATGAGAGTGTTCACTCATGAACTATAACAAATGTACAATACTAATACATAGTGTTAATAATATGGGGTATATGGAAAAAATAAACCAAGTGTATGCTGTGGAAGTATATGTTCTTTCATAATCTGTAACAAATGTAAAAATTCTTGAGAGCAGCCAGGGAAAAACAACATTTTATCTATAGGGAAAAACAATTCAAATAATGGCAATTTCTCTTAAGAAATAATGGAGGACCAAAAAAAAGAGAACAGTACACTTCTAAATAACCCATAGGTCAAAGAGGCAATCTCAAGGGAAATTACACACACACACACACACACACACACACACACACAAACACAGAACCAAATCAAAATGGAAATACAATATATCAAAATTTGTGGGATGCAACTAAAGTAGTGCTGAGAGGGAAATTTATAGCACTAAATGTATACATTAGAAACAAACAAAAAAAAATCAGTAATCTAAGCTCCAACCTAAAGAACCTAGAAAAAGAAGAGCAAAATAAACTCAGCAAGCAGAAGGAAGAACATAATAATAAAAACAGAAAGCAATGAGATTGAAAACAATAGAGAAAAGTCAATGAAACAGAGCTGGTTCTTTGAAAACATTAATACAATTGACAAACCTCTACCAAGACTGACAAAGAAAAAGAGAAGACCACATTTCCAGTATCAGGAGTGAAACAGCGGATGTCACTACAGACCCTGCAGACATCAAAAGGATAACTAGGGAACACTAGGAACACTTCTATACACATAAATTTGATAGCTTAGATGAAATGGACCAACTCATCCCTCAAAATACAAACTACCACAATTCACCCAATATGAAATAGATCATTTAGGGAAACAGATGTGGCTCAAGCAATTGGGCTCCCATCTACCATATAGGAGGTCCAGGGTTTGATTCCCGGGGTCTCCTGGTGAAAGGCAAGCTGGCCTGTGCGGCAAGCTGGCCCACGTGGAGAGCTGGCCCACGCAGGAGTGCTGGCCCTTGCAGAGAGCTGGCACAGCAAGATGACGCAACAAAGAGAGACACAGAGGAGAGACAATAAGAGACACAGCAGATCAGGGAGCTGAAGTGACAGCAAGAGATTGAGCGCCTCTCTCTCATTCCGGAAAGCCCCAGGATCAGTTCCCAGTGCCGCCTAAAGAGAAGACAAGCAGAGAAGAACACACAGAGACCTGACAGCAAGTGCAAAACAACAAGGGCGGAGATAAATAAATAAATCTTTAAAATATATATATATATATATGAATATAGATCATTTAAATAACCCCATAGCTATCAAGGATATTAAATTTGTAATTTTATAAACTACAAAAAAAAAAAAAAATCTCCACACCTAGATGGTTTCACTGGAGAATTCTACCAAATATTTAAAGAAGTATTAGCACCAATTCTACACAATCTATTCCAGAAAACAGAAGAGGAAGGAACACTTCCCAATTCATTTCATGAAGCTAGTATTACCCTCATACCAAAACCAAAGACAATATGAAAACAAAAACTCCAGACCAATAATCCTCATGAATATAGATGCAAAAGTCCTTAACAAAATATTAGCAATACAGAAAAAGAGTTATACACCATGACCATGTGGGGCTTACTCCAAGGATGCAAGGCTGACTCGATATTCAAATATCAGTCAATGTAGTCCACCATACTAACAGGCTAAAGAAGAAAATTCACATATTATCAGTCAATGTAGAAAAAGCATTTGATAAAATTCAATTCCCATTCATGATAAAAAGAAAAAAAAAACTCTTAGAATAAAAGGAATAGAGGGAAATTTGCTCAATTTGATAAAAGCATCTACCTACAGCTAAAAATATATTTAATAATGTGAGAGCAGGCAATAAATGATGTCTGCTCTCACATTATCTATTCAACATAATACTGGAAGTCCTAGGCAGCACAATAAGGCAATAAAAGGAAATGAAAAGCATACAGAGTGGAAAGGAAAGAATAAAACAATTCCTATTTGCAGATGATATGATTGTCTGTTCAGAAAATCCTTAGGAATCTACAAAAATATTCCTATAACTAATAAGTGAGCTCAGCAAGGATGCAGGATATAAGATAAACATTCAAAAATCTATTGTATTTCTATATTCTAGCAGTGAACAGGTAGATACTGAAATTAAAAATACAATACCATTCACAATTGCTGGAAGGATAGAAGGAAGGATGGAAGGATGGAAGGATGGATGGAAGGAAGGAAGGAAGGAAGGAAGGAAGGAAGGAAGGAAGAAGGAAGGAAGGAAGGAAGGAAGGAAGGAAGAAGGAAGGAAGGAAGGAAGGAAGGAAGGAAGAAGGAAGGAAGGAAGAAGGAAGGAAGGAAGGAAAGCAGGAGGAGAGGGAGGGAGGGGAGAAGGGAGGGGGAGAGGGGGGAGGGAGAAAGAAAACAAGAAAGAGAAAGACTTCAGTGTAAATCCAGTCTCCCAAGCAATCAGCTTATGGTCTAGCCATGAGGGCAGGGATAGTATATTTGTTTTGCTCTTCAATGCAACCAAAACACCTAGCACCTAGTAGGCATGCAATATTTACTGCCACAGCCTATGCCCTCCTGCCCTCTATAAGGCAAGATTTTCTTCCCTTTAATGCGTTTAGTGAGGTCAAGGCCTATTAAAAAGTCCCATCTCCAGTTTCTGCCTTGACAAGTCATGATTGCCAAGAAAATAGCAGGAGAACCATTTCTACTCCCACTACTACTACAGCCAGGGCCTCATCAGTGGCTGCAGACAGCAGGGATTGAAAGTGGCCCCTATATGCATCTCTGAGCCACCCAGAGGGTACAAGTACAAGACCCAAAAACCCCCAGACGATGTGAGACCCCTGCCATGTCGTCTCACTCTTGTTCTGGGCTGGGAAGAGCTACAAATGCCCTCCCTCTGTCTGAAAGCATAGTTATGAGAATTGCCTGTCTGTACTGAAGAAAGTACTGTGGAGGAAAAGAGGCTACGAGGTGAAGGTCAGAGGCTAGACCATGTAGCTTGGCTCCCATTACTCTCTGCCCTCACTGTCTCCAGCTCTCATCCTCTTCCTACTCCTCAGTTCCATTCCAGCAGCACTGGCAGCCCCTGCCATTGCAGTTTTGCCCAGAACGCTCTTCCCCCCGCTAATTTCTTCACCTCATACACTGTGGCACGCTTCATGCCATGAAGTCACCAAAACCCATTTCCTTCTCCTTGTGGGCACATTTTCCAGCCCTTCTTGCAGTTAAGAATAACCATGTGACTGAGTTCTGGCTAATGGAATGTGGGTGGGAGGAATGTATGCTTCCTCCCAGCTGGCCCAGATAAACCTCCCCACAACCACCCCCCCTTCCCCCATCCTCCAGCTGAATGGAAAGGACGCTGAGGATCTCAAAAACACAAAAAAGAAGGAATCTGGATCCCTCAGTGACCACAAAGACCGATGCCTGTGAACCAGGAGCAGCCACACTGCAGTTTCAGTGTGCAAGAAGTAAAATTGTATTGGGCCAGTAAGAGTTTTGGATTTGTTATTTAACCTAATGGTTTGGTTGCCTTCTCAGTGGGGCCTTTTCTGCCCACTCAATATCTTCCCAACACTTCCTAGCCAACCTCCTTGCTTTCTCTCCATAGTCCCTATTACCATATAACAATGATGTATATATATATATATATATATATACATATTTTTCTTCTCTACCTCCCCACATTAGAATATAGCTGAAGACAGGGATTTTTGCCCCCACTGTATCTCCTGGGTCTAGAACAGTGCCTGGCCTATTGTAGTCAATCACTCATTGTTGAATTTTTGGATGAATGAATGAATAAGGCACTTCAGCTCCAAGGTCAGAAAGGCCTGGGTTGAGGCCCAGTTCTGCCATTTGCTAGCTGCATGACCTGGACCTAAAAGTTACCCTACCTTTTTAAGACTCATTTTCTTCAACTGTAAAATGGTACCTTATAAGAACAGTAATAATTAAGATCATGAACATAATTCCCTTAGCACAGAGTCTGGTAACAGCTCAGGTTCTATACATGCTAATTGTTCTAAGCCAGAGGACAAGACTGGGTATCCGGCCCTAGCATGGACACTGTGGGACACTGTGGGACGATATTTCAAAGAGGAAGGAGCTGAGTGGCTATTCACAGGTGCAAACTCTTCTGAAAGAAATTGTGGCAAATAACCTAGGTAATCAGATTTAAGAACTGCCTGAAAGTTCTCAGTAAACTGCCAACAATCAGAAAAACATGACAATTGGTGACAGGGTCAATGAGAAGTATGTGCTGAGTCTGCAGAAAAGTGCTGCTGTAGAGAAAGCACCATCCAAATGATGAGAGATCACTTTGTGCCTTTTAAGAAACAATTTTTCTAGCAAATCTCAAGAAGAGAGAGAGGCCGCTTGCATTATGGGGAAAAGGTAATAAAACTATAAAAATGGAACTCAAATAAACCACACACAGAGCCCACATGGGCCTAGTTTTCCAGGAAAAATAGCGATTGCCACAGCATTCAGATGAGGGAGTCACACTTGTGCCTCGGCATAGCAAACGACTTACAAAAATCATTAGGCTGCAGAAAAGCTACTGGGTCTGCCAAATTAGCAGTGCCAGCTCTCACCTACCCCTCTCTGTCATGCTCACCTCCTTCTACTGGTAAGATGACACAGTCAGTGACATCTAATGCTCACACCTGCTTTGCCATCTTCAAAACACAGAATCTTCCCATAGAGAACAGCGTCATGCAGCCAGTAGAGGCCCAGGCAGCAGCTCCCCAGGTCTGCTGCCCTGCCTCCTGAGCTCCTGAGCTCCTCTGTTTTCTCCTTGGTCCTGGTCTCCTGCTAGCAGCTCTCACCTTCTGGGACTCTGTAGTACTGGCACTTACTGACCCATGAAGTCCCATGAAACCCTCTCTTTCTGTGGCCCCTCATGATTTTCACTGCCACCCCTTTCAGTCCACCTCTTCAATCCCTCTCATCCCCATTCGCTGGCTTCTCTTCCACCTCTGTACTCCCCAACCTTGGTAATCCAAGCCTCTACAATATAGTGTCTGCCTACCTTTCTGATTCTAGAGCCTGCTCTTCTGCTTACACCAGTGGCAGACAGCTTCATGGTTAAATACAGATTCTGGTACCAACCAAATGGATCTGAATCTTGGCTCTACACTGGTGTGATCTCGGGCAAGTTAATTAATTGCTGTATGTCTCAGCTTGTTCATTTGTATAATGGAGATAATGATAGCACCTACCTCTTTTAGTTTGTTGTGAGGATTAAATGACTTAACACACATAAAACTCTAAGAACCATGCCTGGCACCCGATACATTCAATTGAATGTTAGCAGTGACTATTACTCCATGCACCCAATGCTCTGGCCAAACCCCAAGCAGCTTGCTTGCTGCTAACCTGGTAGATAAAGAAAGTGAACCCCTAAGAGACTGACTGAGTAGCATCCTGACCAAGGCCACACAGAGTCATGGGCCAAGGTGGCACTTGAACCTGAGTTTGCCTATCTTTGGGTAGAAAGCAATTCTGCAGAGTAACCTGGTGCAAAGCTGACCGATGAGTCACACTGACCGGCCCTGGGCCTCCTGATTCCAGAGAAGCAAGTGGCTTATGAAAAGGTGAGTCCAAACAGAGCAGGTCAAGAAAATCCCAGCAACCTCAGGATACTAAGAGTTGCCCCCAAAGAGAAAAGGCCTGATCCTGCACCCAAGTCCATGCCAAATCCTAGCCTCTAACTCCTCAGTCCCCTGCACTCTTTTGGTTCAGCTGAAGCTGGGCTGCCCCTTGGGTGAGCCAATGCTGGGCCCTAAGGGCATGAACTCTGGCACTGCCATGCCACATGTATGTCCCACAAGACAACTCCGCATCTGGACAGGAGAAAATTACTCCAGAGCTCCTTCTCACAGCCCCTCTGCTCCCTGCTTCCTAACCCCACCCCATCAGAATCCCCAATGTGGATCCCTACTGCCAAATACAAGAGGCCAAACTCCTAGCCCTGGCATTTAAGGACCGTCATCATATGGCCCTAACCACTCCCTAACCATGCCTCCCAAGGAACTCATCCCCTGCCCCCAAGGTTGGGCAAGGGACTGCTCTCCTCCTTTTCAGGCCACCTCCAGAAGCCATGCTCTTCTCCCTCACCCCATCCCCAAAACCCTTGAGGGCCAGCTCAAGCCCTTTCTCCTCCCCCACTCCCCAGCCTCCCCCAAACACACTGGTCTTGCTCACACTGTCTCCCCTGATCAACCTTAAACCTTTGGCTACTCATATGTGGAACAAGCAGGTCATCCAGATGTTGTCATCGAAGGGACAATGCACAGGAGACCCTCTTCTTCCCAAAATTGGCTCTAAATATACCATTAGAGATTCAGTTATTTAAGCTGTTGCTGCACTCTCCCTTGACACCCCCTTGGGAGGGAGGTACAAACATTAGGCAATGATGCTGGAGCCAGGAGCCCTCCTAAGGGTCCTGATGGATGGGGGAGCACTTTCCACCTGCCACACATGCTAGAAGCAAATGCTTCCTGAGCTCCTACTACATGCAACATGGTGGTCACAGTATATTTAAGATACTGATCTGAACAAGCCAGTCTTTGCCCTGCCGGAACTCAGACTCAAACCAGGAAGAGAATGAGATAACCTCCACTAAAGCAACACGATAACTGTCAAAGCAGAGAGAGAAGGCACCGAGTGAACAGCTGCAAAGAGCAGAGGCAGTAGGGATTTAATTCAAAATTGAGAGGGACTGGGAAAGGGCTCAGAGAAAGCCATATGGGAACTGTCCCTGAAGGATAATTAACAACAACAATAAAAATAATGGCAGCCAATATTAATTGAGCACTTACTGCATGTTAACCACTGTATCAAACACTTCATCTGCCTTATTACAAACTCATACACTCATTATTGAGCCCTACTATCTTTCAGGCACTGTTTTAGGCACGGGGGATAGAACAGTGAACAGAATAAACAATAATCTCTACCCATCTAGAGCTTACATCCTACTGAGAAAAGACAGACAATAAACCAAATAAATAAGGAGACCATATAATGCATTAGATCAGGGGTTCTTAACCTTTTTTGTTCCAAGGACCCCTTTGCCAGTCAGGTGAAAACCACGGACCCCTTACTAAGTCCACACTATACTGTGTATTATTTAATAAATATATCACACCTGCCCAAAAATGTCCCCACAAGAATCATGTTTTTTTGAATTTCAATTCAAGCTCATGGACCCCTTGTTAAGAACCCCTGCGTAAGATGGTGATAAGTGCTAAAAGGAAAAATAAAGCAAGAAAGGGAAAGAGGAAACACCTGGAGTGGAGGGCAGTGGGCTGGGTGGTACCATTTTAAATAGGGTGACCTTGAGTAAAGACTGAAGAAGGTAAGCCAACAAGCCATGCAGATATCTGTGGGAAGAGCATTCCTAGCAGAGGGAACAGCTAGTGCAAAGAGCTTGAACAGGAAGCCTGCCTGGCACGTTTAAAGAACAGCACGGATTCAGTGTGGCTGGAGTGCAGTGAGAGAGGGCCAGACAGGACCAGTATGTACTGCTGCAAAGCTGTATGCTGCTAAACTCCAGGGACAGCACAACGAACTGCACAGAACTCAACCTGCTCAACCATACGCTGTGGCCCTCGATGGAACATGGGGTCAGAGAAGTACCAGGAAGCCTTGAGGCCCACAAGAATTTGGCTTTTCCTCTGAGTGAGACAGGAAAGCTATTTTTGAGAAGGTTCTGGGTAGAGGAGTGACCTGATCTGACCCTCATCTTCCCAGCATCACTGTGCAGAGAGCAGACAGCAGAGGGGCAAGAGTAGAAGCAGGAGACCTCTTAGGAGGCTACCACAATAATCACACTCCACTATATATATCATCTTATCCTCACAATCTCATACTCTTTCATTGATGAAGAGATTGAGGCTCAAGAGAAATCTGGCAACTTCTCAAGGGTCACTTTGGTAGGCAAGGGCAGAGCTGCTAGGATCAGGAAGTAAGGGAAGAGAGCATTCCAGGTGGAGTGAACAGCATTGGTGAAGGAGCAGGAACTTGGCAGGGCTGGTGCACTTGAGAAAGGGCAGGTTCATGGTCTAGGGAGGTTAGAGCCTAGTGGTAAATGGCAGGGCAGGCAGTGAAGGCCTATTTGTGCCCCAGGCACTCCCACACCAATGCTGACCAATCACCTCCAAGCTGGCATCTCTCCCCTGGACCAGAACAACTGCCACCTAAGCCATCTCCCTGATCCACTCTTGTCCTGCCTCCTTCAATCCATTCTCCACACTGGAAGCCAGAAAAATCTTTTAAAAATAGAAATCAGATATCATTGTCTTGCTCTCTACACTCTGTGGTTTCCTACCATGCCAGCCACACAGTAGACCCTCCATTGATGTTGGATGAATGGATGACTCCCTCATCCCTACAGCCCAACTTCTCGGGCCACTTCTTCCAGAGTTCTGAACGCCAGAGAGGAGGTCAAATGAAAGACAGTGCAGGAGTTAAGAGGGTTGATGCTGGAGTCAAAGAATCTGGGTTCAAACCCCAGTGCTGCCACATATTAACTGTATGACCATGGGCAATTACTGAACCTTTGAGCCTCAGCTGCCCTACATGCAAAATGGGGATGGTGGTGTCTAACTCAGAGCGCTGTTCTGAGGACTGAATGAGTTCATAAATGTTAGCTATAAAAGTATAGTTATTATTATTAGGGCTGCAATGCAGTGAACAAGAGAGTACGGTGACAAGGCAACAAGAAAAAGCAGAGTAACCTTCTTGACTCACGAAGCGGCTCGGTCAGCTGATCTGCAAGCTCTACTGCTGGGCTGGTGGAAAATGCCTGGGAGGGGGGTGTCATCCCAGCAGTCTTGAGCTCACAGAGAGCTGCTCCCCACCCTCCCCACTGCTCCTGCATTCAACCCTCTTAGTAACATTTGTTCTATACCTCTGGGGTGAGAGACTTTATCCTCAACATAGAAGGTGGAAGTGAAGGGGAGTGGTCCCTGTGATCTTGTTTTTGTGGCTCTTTTTTGTTTTTTGATACAAGGGTGCTTGGCTAATTGCTTAACCACCTCTATGCTGCCTTACATTCTTTCATCAGTGGGCCCATGTCTTAGACCACATTTTCAGGGGCAAACAGCCATCAGTATTAACTTTTCTACCCCACCTGATTGCTGGAGATAGCTCCCAAAATGATGCTTCCACATTTTCCTGACTCTGGGAGCCTGAGTCCCTTATCCAGGCTTGTTCTGTCTCAACACAGGGGAAATGATGTCCCCTTCTTCTTCTTTTTTTTCAAAGATTTATTTATTTATTCCCCCGCTCCCTCGTTGTTTTGTGCTTGCTGTCTGCTCTGTGTCTGCTTTTCTTCTCTTTAGGACCTTCTGGAGTGGAGAGAGGCTGCTCAATCTCTTACACCATCTCAGCTTCCTGATCTGCTGTATCTCTCATTGTCTCTCTTCTGTGTCTCTTTTTGTTGCGTCATCTTGCTGCGCCAGCTCTCCATGCCGGCCAGCACTCCTGCGCGGGACAGTACTCCGCTTGGGCCAGCTTGCTTTTCACCAGGAGGCCCCAGGAATCAAACCCTGGACCTCCTATATGTAGACGGGAGCCCAATCACTTGAGCCACATCCACCTCCCTGATGTCCGCTTCTTTTCCTCCTTCACAGAGGGAGGCAACTTTGCGCTGAGGGGCTCAGGGGTGCCCACCACTCAGACAGACTGTGTCAGTCAAAATGTATAAGGAGAGAGGAGAGCCATTCAGTTGAGCTGAGGGGTCACTTTTGGATTAAGCCTTTTTAATAAAGTACTCACTCCAGAGCAAACAGGGCACACTTCACATTGTGGCCAAGTAAAAGGAGCTCTGCAGATGTGCCTGGGCTGTGACGATGGCAACAGGCCCACTTCAGACGAGGGCCTCGCCCCCGGCACAGCACCCAGGGCCCCAAAGCTCCCAGATCACGGTACATGTTGTAAGAGCTGCTTACGGCTGGCAGCGCAACAAGCACTAGGTGTAGATGAAAGGCTTTCCTTACCAAATAAATGGTGAATTTAAGGGGAGGATCCAATGGCCATATTCTTCTCTGGATGCTAAATACAGTGAACCCCAAAGTTATTATCTCAAAGACTGGGGCAAACTATGAAACTGAGGCTGAAACAAAACTTTACAAAGTTGAGCCAGTGAATATTTGAAACAAAAAATGTAAATTTCCCAAAGAATCTGTATCACCACCACCACCCCCAGTGTCCCCCAAACAGGGCTTAAAACCAGGCCCTCTGAGAGCCACGTTCATTCCAAAACCTTTTGTAATCTGTAAAGGCAGCTATATAAACATTTGTAATATACATGTAGATATGGGGATATATTTTTAAAGGAATGGTAACAACCACCAAGAAATGGTAACAAGCTTTCTCCTAAGAACCCTACCCCCACCCTAAGAAAATTGAGTTTAGTAACCAAGCAGCTTCCCAGGCAGCCCTGGTTAGGAGTATTAGATGATCACTGTATGCGTGATTGATTCTCTGTTTAAAATTCATAGTTTGTGAGCAGGAGAGGATTGAGGGGAATTCTGAAAGCTAGTGAGTCCCCAGGCCCCTTCAGGAGGAAGATTACTTGAAAAGTTTCCATTCTGCATCAAACAGGTCTGAGACAAGCTTCAAAGGCTGCTTCTTTGAAAAGGAAGATGGGAGGAAAAGGGCTACAGAAGCACTATCTTTAACGTTTGCAGGAGGGAAGGTGCTGAGTCTCCATGGAGTTGAGGGTCCTCTTTGCCCTGATTTTCAGAAAGAAGGAAATTAGAGAGCAGGACCAGTGGCCAAGCCTCTAGACCTGATGGGGAAACAGAAAGGAAGATTTAACAAGGATGCTCAGGGAAACTGTTTACGCTTTTCTAGGGAGCCAAAAGCCAAGCTGACAGTGTTACAGAAAGGTCCTGTGAGACGTGGTGATCAGAGGCGCTTCAGAAAGGGCAAAAGCGAGGTAAAATATTCTAAATACTTCCAAAGGCCAGACTCTGAGCCACCAGGAAAGGGAATGGAGGTG